>JAGVSP010000453.1:0-114160 GCA_022494985.1 Micrasema minimum | reverse complement strand
AATAGTGAGAAGAGAAATTCTTTTAAGAACTTCGTCAAGAAAAAACAACATTTTTAGAATATCAAATAGACTATATACATGAAAAATACTCTAATGGACATATCACACTGTGACCAAAGTTACACAACTTGTATATTAGATGGTCTTTTAATGTTTTAAAATGAACTATTGAAAAAATAGATTCTCTGATCGTTTTAAAGGTTTACAGATAATTTAAATTATTTTACAGAATACTAGACTTATATTAGCACCTCCATGGTGTAGTGGCTAAGACACAGGCTAAGAGGTATCGTGATCAATTCCCAGCATGTCCACAATAATCAAATTATTTTTCAAGAACATGCATGAAAGTCACCACTCTCAAAATTTTGATTCCTTAACACTAAAATTACCAAAGTTTTATGACGGAATGTAAAAATATTAACGCATACCTTAAAAATTTAGATCTTTAGGTTCAAACTAATGTTTCCCATCATCAGAAGTTCTCGTAAGAAAAAATCCCCTGATTAAAATTTTGTACAAAATGTTTAGCAACAGCAAAATAAAGACGTGTTTTGAATTTTAACTTTGAACACCACTTTAGCAGTGGTTTTGCCATTCAGAATAGTTATTTGGCTAATCACATTGTTTCTACAAAAATATTATACATCTTTGATAATTGCATCAAACATTGATCATTGTATTGCATCTACATTGCGGTTGTGAAGGGGATATGACAATAATCATAATTTTCAAGGTTCATCATCAAATTTAATGTTTAGTAACTTCTTTCTTTTCCAGTGAGAACTCGACGCCTCTATGGTTATATCTAAAGTGGCTTTTCATATTTGACTTTTGGGAAAAGCCTTTCTTGCAGACGGGACAGTCGTACGGGGTTTCTCCTGTATGTATTCTCTCGTGTTCCTTGAGGGTTTTGAGTATGGCAAACTTTCCTTCACAGAATTTACAGGAGTAGGGTTTCTCTCCGGTATGAACTCGGAGATGTAGGGTTAGACAGGGTTTGGAGATGAATTTTCTTTTACAAAAGTCACACTGGAATTCCTTTTCTCCAGTATGACTTTTCATGTGAAGCTGAAAAAAAAATGGAAGTTTTAACAGCGAGGCAAAAAGATATCATTTGTAGTACAAGTAGCACAATGAATACTACTACTTATGGTTGTACTAGTTAAAAGTTACTAATTTGTCAAAAATAAACTAAGAATATTATCACATTATAGCTCACGCCGATCACCACATTTCTGTCTGAGAAACGTGTTTTTATCTCTTTCCTATGTCGAGATATTAAATTTAGAAGTAAAATGATGTGGATAACTAGAACTTCTGGACTGTGTGAATAGAATAGGTGTTATTTTAGACAAGCACTTATAACATTATTATTCTATATATACCTTTAGACCAGAACTGGAAGAGAGATATTTGTTACAAAGCGTGCACTGAACTGCTCGAGATTTCTTGTGAACCATTTCCGTATGTCTCTTTGTGTCTCTCGGAGTTTTGAACAGTTTCCCGCAAGCCTCACAAGGGTAACTCTTCACGTCCGTATGTATTTTCTTATGTTCGTGTAGGTGCCACTTTTCAAAGAAAGTTTTGGAGCAAATATCACATGTGAACGGCCTGTCAGTCTTGTGTGTTTTTCTATGGGAATTTAAAGAAGACATTTTTGGGAATAGCTTCCCGCAGAACGGACAAAGCGTGCTTTTTGAAACGGATTTTTCTTGTTTCTTTTTGACCAATTTGCTGTCATTTTCTGATTTTATTTCGCCGTTATTTTCTGCCGCTATTTTTCTAGACTTCTGCTTCGTTTTAGCTCTCAATTTCTTTTTTTTAACTTCGATTATCGGTTTATAATCCTCATAACTGTCGTAGTCTGAGCAGTAATTGTTGTTAAACCCGTCGTCGGATTGATATTCCTCCTTTACGATGCGTTTCACTTCGTCTGACAGTGCAAGACAGGTGTTGCGAAGGATTTGGTCGCTTTCCTGACATTGTTTTTTGAAGTTTGTGGCAATCTCTATGATGCTGTTGCATTTTGAGCACATGTGGTCGGGGAAACCGTCATCTTCGAGAACCTGAACAATATAATTATGTATCAGGACAAAATTATAACTGATTAAAACTACAGGTTATGCATTAATAACATGATGCATTTTTACTTTTTAATTAGGTACATTATGTAAATACATCCTCAAAAAAGGGGATACTTCACTTTACGTGGTAATTTTTATAAGGACAAGTCTATTGGTAAATCCATAGATAATAGGTTATGAAATTTATACAGTAGGTTAAGATAGGTTGGGTTAAATAAAATAATTTAAAATCAAATAGCTATTTAAAAGCAATATCCTTTATAAAGGTTTATGAAATTTATACAGTAGGTTAATGATAGGTTGGGTTTAATAAAGAATAATTTAAAATCAAATAGCTTTTTAAAAGCGAAATTTATATACAGTAGGTTAAAGATTTTTAAATCCAAACCAATCACAGCTTTGCCCATTTCTATGCTATACCTCTATAATCCAGAGAGTAAAAACTTAAGCTTGTATAAATTTCATAAACTTTTGTAGAATTTTGACAGCTCTATCACGTATAGTGAAGTATCGCTTCAAAAAATGTTGCTACAGGTTAAAACTATTCATAAATCAGTAATAATTTACAGCTCTCTGTTAAGCACAAAATATCTCACTCGTGGCCTGACGCCTGTGTATTATCTTTGGCCTGACGCGATACAACGGTTTTCGCTAGGAATCTCACAATTGGAACAAAAAAAGTTAAGTAGGTAGTAGGTACACATACACACTTATATTTTTGAAAAAAAGGAAATTACACTTTTTATTTTTGAAACATTCAAATAAATAAATGAACTACTTTCCCTTATCCGCACCCAATGATGCATGAGGCACTGCATTGGTAAACCAAGTGCAGTGTAATTTGATCATTCATTACATATGGGCAAGATGATCACCCTTATGCTTTAGAGCCAGTCCAAGATATTTGAAATGTTAAATAACAAAATAATACGTATTTGAGATTTGACAACACTTTAGCAATGATTTTTCATCCACAATAGTTACTTGGCAAACCAAAATATTGTTTCCACTACATTGATTCTAACATAATAAAAATCTTTAATTATTGAGTAAACTGTGTTAAATATAAAACAATATATTTACCTGTATTTCACAAGAACTTTGTAAGTAATTAACCATCAATGAATCGCTAAATATTTTAAAGGTTGCTCCATCACTCAAACATAACCTGCATGTTTTTCCTTCGCCTTTAAAGTATACATTTTGATCATATTCGGCATTAAGTTCAACTTTGAAGATATCCGACATTATTTCTTAAATATTATATTAAAATTGAATAAGAAACGTCATAAAATTTACAAAATAACAATCATTTTAAAATCTACTTGGGAATCGTGTACAAAAATCTGACACTTCGACTTCGACAGTAGCGACAACAAATATGGTGGCGAGTGGCGACAGTAACTCAGCAGAATTTATTTTTGTTGGTGTATCTGTTGGTAGCACTGGTAGTAGAGTTTAGTGCTGTCTTAACTGCTAGGGAAAAAATGTCAATATCGAGATCAAAATTATCGATAATCGAAATCTTAAATGTTTAATATTATGTTATTTTGCGTTTTATGTCTACTCAAAGGTTTATGTTGAGAATTTAAAAGCTCTATAATCTAATGTTTAGTAGGTACTTAACTAAGTACCTACTTATTTATTGTTGTTACTAAAATAAGTTTTATTGTGTGTTTAATCTTTTGTTTTCTCTTTTGTTTTTTTTCACTCTTCAGGCTTGTTCCTTGTACTGCAAACAGTGTCATTTTCTTGATTTTGATTATTATTTAAAATAGAGTTTTTCATTACACATACAGCGTTTTTTCATTTTTTATAACATGGTAGCAGAACGTGGTTAGCTAAATTGTGTAAAGTGATTTATAAATTAATTATTAAATAAAAAAATTTAAAAAAATGGAATACTCCACATACTCCATTGAAAAAATTGCGTGGAGCAGAAAATTGGTGCACGTGGAAGTTTGCATTGAAAAACATTTTAAAGAGGAACAGAAAATGTATACGAATTATGTATAGGGAATTTCAGAAGCCTATGCGACCTGAAGATGAGTCAAACGTACGTGAAATGATTGAACATCGAGAAAAATTGAAAGAATGGGATAGAGCAGATAGAAGTGCTTGCCAAATAATAGTGAGATCCCTTGATTCAAAAACTATGTCTTTATTAATGATGTGTAACAGTGCGCGTGATATGTGGATTAAATTACACGCAGTTTATGAGCAGCAAACTAAAACAGGCTGCCCATACGTTTACAATCTGAGTTTTTCAATTTTCGTAAAAGTTTCATCTGATGACATGGTGGGTCCATATTGCTAAATTTGAGGGTCTCGTTTTGAGAATGCAACAATTAAATGTTAAACCTGGATGAATCTTCACTGATGGTAAAATTATTGGATACTTTACCTGATAGCTATGAAAGTTTACGGCAAGCTTGGTGGGCAAGAAGTGATGAGCAGCAGACTCTAATAAATTTAATTGGAATCTTAACTGCAGATGATAAACGCCAACATGATAAATTAGTAGAGAGTGAAGAACTTGAAGCTTTGATGTCCAAATGTGTGATTAAAGATAATAAATCTAAGTTTCAGAAGAATTATTTTAAAAATAATAGCAGATCTTTCTTATGAAAACTGAAAAGATTTACAAAAAGGGACAAAATTTTACATGCCATTTCTGTAAATTGCCCGGTCACATTCGGCGAAATTGTTTTAAATTAAAAAATGCACAAAAAAGACAATCTACAAGTAATTCAAGTGGTCATGCATTTGTTGGTGAAATGTTTTCATGTGGAAGTTAGAAGAGGATTCAGTACTGTGCCCATGCATGGTTTACTACTTTTGACTAATTCAGTCATTAATTTCATGGAATCGTCTTGTACTGGTGCCACCATTCATATCACTTCACGTAGAGGATGGTTTAATACTTTTGAAAATTTTGAAATACCATTAAAAATTCATGTTGGTAATAATTCTACTATGGAAGCTCTTGGAAGTGGAATCATAAAAATTTGATGCTGAAGTTAATGGGAAGTGGCTGCCCTCTTATATGGAGAATGTACTGTATGTTCCTGATGCCCGAAGAAATTTGTTTTCTGTTATCTCAGCATTAGATAAAAGGGGTTGAATTTAAGTCGTCTCGTGATTCATGCCATTTTATGAAAAATAATATTATTAAAGCTAAAGTAATACGTGCTTGGTCAACTATTTATAATGAAGATTAGAGTAAATGAATTAAATAATAGCAATTCAGCTGAAACAAATCTGGCGCTGAATACTTTACAATCTTGGCACGAGCGTCTTGGTCATCAAAATAAACGCCAAGTGAGAGAGATATTACAAAAGCATGGAATTATAGTATCTACTCAAGATGAATTTTGTAAAGTATGTGTTGAAGGTAAACAATATCGAAATGTTTTTCTAACACGAACTCAGAGATCTGTAGTAGTACCAGGTGAAACAATACATGTTGACCTTTGTGGTCCGACAGTTCAATGTGACAATGGACTGGAATTTAACAATAAAGGTGTATTGAATTATTTTAAATCAAAAGGTATAAAGTTGTCATTTGTAAAATCCATATACACCAGAACAAAATGGTTGTGCAGAACGCACAAATAGAACTATTGTGGATATAGCTAGAACCATGTTGTTATCTAAAAATATACCCAAGTTTATGTGGGCTGAGGCTGTGAATACAGCAGTTTACATATTGAATAGAACTGGTCCTAGCAGTTTAGAAAATAAGACACCATATGAATTATTTTTTTAATAAACAAATGCACTTGAATAAATTGCACATTTTTGGATCAAATTGTTATGTTCATGTGCCTAATGAGAAACGTAAGAAATGGGATGCCAAAGGACAGAGTGGCATATTTGTTGGATATTCAGATAATATTGATGGTTATCGTATTTGGTTAAAGAGTAAAAATAAAAATTATTCAAAGTAGAAATGTCAGGTTTGAACCAGAAATCCCTGGTATAACAGTAGCCTTACTTCCAAATTATTCAAATCAAAATGTAGATAACAACCCAAATGAAATTGAATTGAATAATGAGGTCAGTGATTCTAATGATCAAGTCTGTGAATTACCTATAAAAAATCGTTTGAGAAAAAACAATTTATCCACCAGAGCGATTGATAGAAATGATGTTGTCCGAAGTTGACGAACCAACCTGTTATTCTGATGCAATGAATTCAGAAGAAAGTATTCATTGGAAAAAAGCATTGGATAATGAAATGAGATCTCTACAAGAAAATAATACTTGGAGTTTAACCGAGTTACCTCCTGGTCGAAAAACCGTTTCAAATCGCTGGATTTTTCGTAAAAAATTTAAACCTGATGGTACAATCAATCTTTATAAGGCTCGGCTGGTTGCGCGAGGGTACAGCCAACAAAAGGGTGTCGACTATAACGAAACGTTTAGTCCAGTGGTTCGCTTTGACACTATTAGATCCTTTATAAGCGTTGTTGCAAGTGAACAACTTGAATTGGCTCAATTCGATGTCAAGTCTGCATTTCTTCATGGTACATTAGATGAGGAGATATATATGAAACAGCCAGAAGGGTTGGATGATGGATCTGATAGAGTCTGCAAACTAAATAAAAGTATTTATGGTTTGAAACAATCTCCAAGAATATGGAATAACATGTTTAAGAAAATAATATGATGAAGTTTTCCTTATCTCAGAGTGAAGCTGATCCTTGTTTGTTTTTTAAAGTATCTGATAATGAAAAATTAATGGTTATTATTTATGTGGATGATGGCTTAGTTGCTTCTACAAGGCAAAAGAATATTGATGTTTTCTTGTCATCATTGAAACAAGAAATCAGTTTGACTGTTGAACCGATTGGTTATTTTCTGAATATGTCAATTACTCGTAATAGTGATGGATCAATTTTTATACATCAGAAAACTTATGCAGAAAGAATTCTTCAAAGATTTAATATGAATGAGTGTAAGGCTGTGTCTACTCCAGTTGAAAAATATATCTCTCAGGATGATGATCCAGAAACGAAATTACAAATTACAACTGCTACTTATCGAGAAGCAGTTGGAAGTTTAATGTATTTGGCAGTAGTAACAAGGCCAGATATTACGTTTGCCGTAAATTATGCTTTAAAATTTCTAGAAAAACCAGAGGAAAAACATTGGCTATTGGTAAAGCGCATAATGAGATATTTACGAGATAAAACAGATGTTGGAATTGTATATAAAAGTAATGAAGATAAACTGCTGAAAATCTACAGTGACGCTGACTATGCCAGCGATCCAGAATCAAGAAAATCTGTGAGCGGAATGGTTTCTCTGTACAGTGGAGGAGCCATCTCCTGGTTTAGCAGAAGGCAGCAATGTGTATCCCTCTCAAGCACAGAAGCTGAATACATTGCAGCGAGTGAAGCAACAAAGGAAGCCATATGGCTTGGTCGTTTGTTCACTGAAATAACTTCAAACAATTGTGTGCCTTTACTTTTAGTGGACAATACTAGTGCTATAAAGTTAATGAATAATCCAGAATTTCATAAAAGATCAAAGCATATTGATACACGTTATCATTATATTAGAGAAAAGATTCAGGAAAACAAGTTATCTGTGAATTATGTACCTAGCAAAAAGCAAATTGCTGATATTTTGACTAAACCATTATCTAGAATTTTATTTAAAGAATTGTTTGATTTATTAGGTTTGTATTTCTTTGATGTTTGTTAGATTTGATGGTTTGTTAGTTATAGAGATTTAGGGAGGGTGTTGAGAATAAAGCTCTATAATCTAATGTTAGTAGGTACTTAACTAAGTACCTACTTATTTATTGTTGTTACTAAATAAGTTTTATTGTGTGTTTAATCTTTTGTTTTCTCTCTTTGTTTTTTTTTCACTCTTCAGGCTTGTTCCTTGTACTGCAAACAGTGTCATTTTCTTGATTTTGATTTATTATTTAATTAGAGTTTTTCATTACACATACAGCGTTTTCATTTTTTATAACAGTTTACATAAAAACAAATCAACTGACAGATCAACCAAACGTCGCGCCGACCATTCAATATTCCATACAGTTTTCGCTTTATAGGGGATATATTTATAAAATAAATTGACCAAAAAAAGTCATCAATTTGTGCATGGCCCTGGCGAGGAAAATAACAAGGTTAGAGGACGAAAAAACCAGGTTATTTTAGGTTAGGGCGATATGTTTTTCAATGTCGTTACTGACTCATATTATTTCAACATAAAATCATTGACTTTTTTAAGGCGATGCGATACTTGCAACTAGGGATGTCGAAAAAATATCAATATATCGATATTTTTGAGCGATATTTTATGTTTTGATATATCGATTTAAAATTCCAAGTATCGAAAAGGTATAAAAATCGATATTTTTTTCAGACCAACAAACGAAAAATTGTAGGGAAGTAGGTACTTTTAAAGATTGATTTCATAGATTGCATTGCACTGATAAATCGATATTTTAAAAAAAAAAATCGCCAGCTACTTGTAGCTTTAGCTGTATATTTAGCCTATTCAAATTCAAGCTCAATCAGGCTAAATATGCAAAAAAAAAATCTCTTACAAAAATCGTACGGATACATCTAAAAAAAATATCGGTGTCGATCGATAATCGATATCTACAGCTACACTGCTACACTGTCGATGTGTCGATATCGATTATCGATATTTGAAAAATATATCGTTATATTTTGGGACTTTCGACACCCCACTAGCAACTTCCTTCAATTACTGAATCCATCGATTCTTGCAAGTATTTTATAAAGTATGAGTATGAAAATACCAGGTTTCCTTGCAAGTATTTTATAAAGTATGAGTATGAAAATACCAGGTTTCCTTGCAAGTATTTTATAAAGTACGAGTACGAGTATTTTTCGTCCTTTTTGCGCATGCGCACCCGTAAAACGCCATACTTCTAAATAGCTAATAAATACTTTAAAAACCTGGTATTTCTACAAACTCATACATGCAAGACTTGGTATTAGAGGTGGACTAATATATAACCTAACCGGTTAATTCACGACGTTATCAAACCCCACATTAATTATTAGTAGTTATAAACTGGTAAGCGTGGTTAACAATTAACGCCCTTCTATTTCATCTAACACTTAGGTAAAAACAGCAAGCAGAAAAGAGATGCAGCGTTTATTATCCTCCGTCCTGTTTAAACCTGAAAGAATAAACACGAAGAAAAAGGATAAGACTAGCGTTACTATTAACGTTATTAACGTATTAACTGCATGATTGCACTAGGAAGCAACTATTTACCTAACCGGTTCCCGTCAAAGTAACACAACACATGTTATAAATAAAACGTGGTTAAAAGAGAATGGTGATAGGTTAAACTAGAGTCCGTCCCTGTGGACTAATATATAACCTAACCGGTTAATTCACGACGTTATAACAAACCCCACATTAATTATTAGTATTAACTAAAAATGGTAAGCGTGGTTTCACAATTAACGCCCTTCTATTTCATCTAACACTTAGGTAAAAAATTATGAGTAGAAAAGAGATGCAGCGTTTATTATCCTCCGTCCTGTTTAAACCTGAAAGAATAAACACGAAGAAAAAGGATAAGACTAGCGTTACTGGTGATTAATTATTACGTCCCGTTTTAACTGCATGATAATATTCACTATTATGCTTTATTTCAACTAAAATAACTAAATTAGTGAGTAAAAAAAGGAAACGCACTATTTATTATCCTTCGTCTCGTTTTAACCTGTTCTAGAAAAAACTTACCAGTGTCGTTAAAAAACAATGCAGCGTTTGGACCAGGTTTTCCTCCGTCCTGTTTAAACCTGAAAGAATAAACACGATGAGAAAAGGATAAGACTAGCGTTACTATTAACGTTATTAACGTATTAACTTTTGCATGATTTTCACTATATTCATTATTATGCTCTGTTTCAAACTTGATATAGGTACCTGGTAACTATGTAGCTATGTAAAGTAAATAACCGTTTTTACGGTGTCGGCGCTAACGAAAATTACTCGTACCAGTAAAAAAAGGATGCACTATTTATTATCCTTCGTCTCGTTTTAACCTGTAAGAATAAACACGAAGAAAAAGGATAAGGCTTGCGTTACTGCCGTTACTGGTGATTTATTATCCTACGTCCCGTTTTAACACATGATAATTAATCGGTGGAAAAGAGATGGTGATAGGTTAAACGTTACCAAATAACCAAATTCGAAGCAACTATCAGAAATCATAAACGCCGTTAATAGTACGCTTACCAGTAGTCGTTAAAAATCTGGTAACGTATCAGTTATAACTAGAGATGAGACGTATTTACTGGACCAGGTTTTCATACCTGGTTTTTACTTGGCACCGAAAAGACCAGGTTTCCGTTGCAAGTATTTTATAAAGTATGAGTATTTTTCGTACTTTTTGCTGCGCACGCACCCGTAAAACCACTCGCTCGCAGCGCGGCGTAATTTTGCATGCTTCACGCAAACGCTAGTGCTGCCATCTGCCGGCAAGCAATACAAGTATTTTTCTCGCTCGTGGCGCGAAGCTACTGGTATAGTACGAACTTGATATAGGTACCTGGTATGTACTATGTAGCTATGTAGAAATATGGCGTTTTAACGGTGCGCACGCGCAAAAAGTACGAAAATTACTCGTACTCGTACTTTATAAAATACCTCATGCACGGTAGCCAAATGCGCTACCACTATGCTACGAGGCAGACAAAATAAAAAATAATGTACAAGTATTAAATAATATAATTCAATGAAAACGTGTTAGACAAATACTATTAATTGACTATTTATTTTATTTGAATTTTTAAATATAAAATAAAGAAATATCACCGTGCAATACCCATAATATCATAATCCAAAAGTTCGTTGACCAAGCACCGGCAACCGTAAAAACGCCATAGTTCTAAATAGAAAAATAATACTCGTACTTGATACTTGCAAGAGATGGAAGTTCGAGTACAAAATACCAGGTTTCCTTGCAAGTATTTTATAAAGTACGAGTACGAGTATTTTTCGTACTTTTTGCGCATGCGCACCCGCAAAACGTCATACTTCTAAATAGCACAATACCTACTAAAATACTTTAAAAACCTGTTTTTTTGACCTGGTATTTTTCCATACTCTCATACTTGCAAGACTTGGTATCTGATTTTGCAAGTACGACCCCATCTCTACTAGAGATGAGACGTATTTACTGGACCAGGTTTTCATACCTGGTTTTTACTTGGCACCGAAAAGACCAGGTTTTCCGTTGCAAGTATTTTATAAAGTATGAGTATTTTTCGTACTTTTTGCGGCGCACCCGTAAAACCACTCGCTCGCAGCGCGGCGTAATTTTGCATGCTTCACGCAAACGCCAGTGCTGCCATCTGCCGGCAAGCAATACAAGTATTTTTCTCGCTCGTATCGCGAAGCTTTATAGGTACCATGAACTTGATATAGGTACCAGGTATGTACTATGTAGCTATGTAGAAGTATGGCGTTTTACTGGTGCGCATGCGCAAAAAGTACGAAAATTACTCGTACTCGTACTTTATAAAATAATACTTGCAAGGAAACCTGGTATTTTCATACTCATACTTTATAAAATACTTGCAAGGAAACCTGGTATTTTGTACTCGAACTTCCATCTCTTGCAAGTACCAAGTACGAGGATTATTTTCTATTTAGAAGTATGGCGTTTTACGGTTGCCGGTGCTTGGTCAACGACCTCATGCACGGTAGCCAAATGCGCTACCACTATGCTACGAGGCAGACAAAATAAAAAATAATGTACAAGTATTAAATAATAAAATTCAATGAAAACTTGTTAGACAAAATACTATTAATTGACTATTTATTTTATTTGAATTTTTAAATATAAATAAAGAAATATCACCGTGCAATACCCATAATATTATAATCCAAAAGTTCGTTGACCAAGCACCGGCAACCGTAAAACGCCATACTTCTAAATAGAAAATAATACTCGTACTTGATACTTGCAAGAGATCGAAGTTCGAGTACAAAATACCAGGTTTCCTTGCAAGTATTTTATAAAGTACGAGTATTTTTCGTACTTTTTGTACGTAAAACGCCATACTTCTAAATAGCTAAATACCTACTTAAATACTTTAAAAACCTGGTTTGTGAACCTGGTATTTCTCCATACTCATACTTGCAAGACTTGGTATCTGATTTTGCAAGTACGACCCATCTCTAGTATTTACTGGACCAGGTTTTCATACCTGGTTTTTACTTGGCACCGAAAAGACCAGGTTTCCGTTGCAAGTATTTTATAAAGTATGAGTATTTTTCGTACTTTTTGCTGCGCACCCGTAAAACCACTCGCTCGCAGCGCGGCGTGATTTTGCATGCTTCACGCAAACGCCAGTGCTGCCATCTGCCGGCAAGCAATACAAGTATTTTTCTCGCTCGTGGCGCGAAGCTTTATAGGTACCATGAACTTGATATAGGTACCTGGTATGTACCATGTAGCTATATAGAAGTATGGCGTTTTACGGGTGCGCATGCGCAAAAAGTACGAAAAATACTCGTACTCTTACTTTATAAAATACTTGCAAGGAAACCTGGTATTTTGTACTCGAACTTCCATCTCTTGCAAGTATCAAGTACGAGTTTTATTTTCTATTTAGAAGTATGGCGTTTTATTTTAATTTTTAATTTTAATTTCCCAAGCCGTTAAATTCAATATTAAAATTAAATTAAATATTTCAAGCGCCCTTGAGGAATATTTATACGCACTTCTGGTTGGAGAGCATTCCAAGCTATAAGGCCCGCAACCGCAAAAGCGCGCTCCCCAAATTTTGTGCGCTGAATTAAAATATTGGTTTGCGAAAACAAAAATATTAATGTGAAAATCACAAACATGTAAACAAATATTTCATGCTGATCCCCTACGGGAATCGAACCCGCGACCTCATGCACGGTAGCCAAATGCGCTACCACTATGCTACGACGAGGCAGACAAAATAAAAAAAAATATTTACAAGTATTAAATAATATTATTCAATGAAAACGTGTTAGATAAATACTAATAATTGACTATTTATTTTATTTGAATTTTTAAATATAAATAAAGAAATATCACCGTGCAATACCCATAATATTATAATCCAAAAGTTCGTTGACCAAGCACCGGCAACCATAAAACGCCATACTTCTAAATAGAAAATAATACTCGTACTTGATACTTGCAAGAGATGGAAGTTCGAGTACAAAATACCAGGTTTCCTTGCAAGTATTTTATAAAGTACGAGTATTTTTCGTACTTTTTGTACGTAAAACGCCATACTTCTAAATAGCTAAATACCTACTTAAATACTTTAAAAACCTGGTTTTTGAACCTGGTATTTCTCCATACTCGTACTTGCAAGACTTGGTATCTGATTTAGCAAGTACGACCCCATCTCTAATGCGCACCCGTAAAACGTCATACATACTTCTAAATAGCTAAATACCTACTTAAATACTTTAAAAACCTGGTTTTTGAACCTGGTATTTCTCCATACTCATACTTGCAAGACTTGGTATCTGATTTTGCAAGTACGACCCATCTCTAATGAGACGTATTTACTGGACCAGGTTTACATACCTGGTTTTTACTTGGCACCGAAAATACCAGGTTTCCGTTGCAAGTATTTTATAAAGTATGAGTATTTTTCGTACTTTTTGCTGCGCACCTGTAAAATCACTCGGTCGCAGCGCGGCGTAACTTTGCATGCTTCACGCAAACCCCAGTGCTGCCATCTGCCGGCAAGCAATACAAGTATTTTTCTCGCTCGTGGCGCGAAGCTATATGTACCTGTATATACGAACTTGATATAGGTACGTGTGTACTATGTAGCTATGTAGAAGTATGGCGTTTTACGGGTGCGCATGCGCAAAAAGTACGAAAAATACTCGTACTCGTACTTTATAAAATACTTGCAAGGAAACCTGGTATTTTCATACTCATACTTTATAAAATACTTGCAAGGCAACCTAGTATTTTCATACTCGTACTTTATAAAATACTTGCAAGGGGCAACCTGGTATTTTGTACTCGAACTTCCATCTCTTGCAAGTATCAAGTACGAGTATTATTTTCTATTTAGAAGTATGGCGTTTTACGGTTGCCGGTGCTTGGTCAACGAACTTTTGGATTATAATATTATGGGTATTGCACGGTGATATCTCTTTATTTATATTTAAAAATTCAAATAAAATAAATAGTCAATTAATAGTATTTGTCTAACACGTTTTCATTGAATTATATTATTTAATACTTGTACATTATTTTTTTATTTTGTCTGCCTCGTAGCATAGTGGTAGCGCATTTGGCTACCGTGCATGAGGTCGCGGGTTCGATTCCCATAGGGGGTCAGCATGAAATATGTGTTTACATGTTTTGTGATTTTCACATTAATATTTTTGTTTTCGCTAACCAGTATTTTAATTCAGCGCACAAAATTTGGGGAGCGCGCTTTTGCGGTTGCGGGCCTTATAGCTTGGAATGCAACCGTAAAACGCCATACTTCTAAATAGAAAATAATACTCGTACTTGATACTTGCAAGAGATGGAAGTTCGAGGTTCGAGTACAAAATACCAGGTTGCCCCTTTCCAAGTATTTTATAAAGTATGAGTATGAAAATACCAGGTTTCCTTGCAAGTATTTTATAAAGTACGAGTATTTTTCGTACTTTTTGCGCATGCGCACCCGTAAAACGCCATATACTTCTAAATAGCTAAATACCTACTTAAATACTTTAAAAACCTGGTTTTTGAACCTGGTATTTCTCCATACTCATACTTGCAAGACTTGGTATCTGATTTTGAAAGTACGACCCATCTCTACTAGACATCTACGACAACGTTTCGTGTGTTTGTGTTGGTTTAAGTGCTGGACTCTTTAGACAGTCGAATTTGATGATAAAAGTAGTGTTATGAAATTAACCCTAGGAACTAGGAAGCGAATTAGCGTATATATTTAGAAAATTTGTATGGAAAATGGAAACGCTTTCTAGTTTCTAGTTTCTAGTGAATTCTTGTTCGAAGATCGATTGTCAATACAAAATAAATCTGTGTAAAAATATGGCAACATTGGCAACAGTGATCGCAAAGTTTGCGACGCAAACGTCGCAAACATCACATGACACATCACTAATGTTGATCGAAGATCGAAGTCACAATCGAAATATTTAGTATTTTAGAGTAGAGGTGGACTAATATATAACCTAACTGGTTAATTCACGACGTTATCAAACCCCACATTAATTATTAGTAGTTATAAAACTGGTAAACGTGGTTAACAATTAACGCCCTTCTATTTCATCTAACACTTAGGTAAAAACAGTAAGCAGAAAAGAGATGCAGCGTTTATTATCCTCCGTCCTGTTTAAACCTGAAAGAATAAACACGAAGAAAAAAGGATAAGACTAGCGTTACTATTAACGTTATTAACGTATTAACTGCATGATTTTCACTATATTCATTATTATGCTTCTGTTTCACCTAACCCTCGGACTAAATAGTGAGTAAAAAAAGGATGCACTATTTATTATCCTTCGTCTCGTTTTAACCTGTAAGAATAAACACGAAGAAAAAGGATAAGGCTTGCGTTACTGCCGTTACTGGTGATTTATTATCCTACTAGAGATGAGACGTATTTACTGGACCAGCTTTTCATACCTGGTTTTTACTTGGCACCGAAAAGACCAGGTTTCCGTTGCAAGTATTTTATAAAGTATGAGTATTTTTCGTACTTTTTGCTGCGCACCTGTAAAATCACTCGCTCGCAGCGCGGCGTAATTTTGCATGCTTCGCGCAAACGCCAGTGCTGCCATCTGCCGGCAAGCAATACAAGTATTTTTCTCGCTCGTTGCGCGAAGCTATATAGGTACCTGGTATGTACTATGTAGCTATGTAGAAGTATGGCGTTTTACGGGTGCGCATGCGCAAAAAGTACGAAAAATACTCGTACTCGTACTTTATAAAATACTTGCAAAGAAACCTGGTATTTTCATACTCATACTTTATAAAATACTTGCAAGGCAACCTGGTATTTTGTACTCGAACTTCCATCTCTTGCAAGTATCAAGTACGAGTATTATTTTCTATTTAGAAGTATAGCGTTTTACGGTTGCCGGTGCTTGGTCAACGAACTTTTTGGCAAAATAAAAAATAATTTAAAAGTATTAAATAATATAATTCAATGAAAACGTTTTAGACGAATACTATTAATTGACTATTTATTTTATTTGAATTTTTAAAATATAAATAAAGAAATATCACCGTGCAATACCCATAATATCATAATCCAAAAGTTCGTTGACCAAGCACCGGCAACCGTTAAAACCATACTTCTAAATAGAAAATAATACTCGTACTTGATACTTGCAAGAGATGGAAGTTCGAGTACAAAATACCAGGTTTCCTTGCAAGTATTTTATAAAGTATGAGTATGAAAATACCAGGTTGCCTTGCAACTTGCAAGTATTTTATAAAGTACGAGTACGAGTATTTTTCGTACTTTTTGTACTTGTACGTAAAAACGCCATACTTCTAACTTCTAAATAGCTAAATACCTATTAAAATACTTTAAAAAACCTGGTTTTTGAACCTGGTATTTTTCTCCATACTCGTACTTGCAAGACTTGGTATCTGATTTAGAAAGTACGCCCCATCTCTAATCTCTACCTTTAACCCACCTCTACCCTTCTCTATTCTCTAGTGGTTATTAATTTAGGACCCGCTTCGAAAAGCGGGCGACAAAAAATTGGTTATAGACTCATTTGAGTGCTCCCCTCCACGGAAATCTTTAGTAAAAGGCGAAAGATTTTATTCGTATTGAAGGGAAACCAGAGTGACGTTTAGAAGGATTCCCCGGGGTACTTATCAAGTATTATACTTGTTTTCACAAGTTTGCTGCAAACGCTTCTGCTGCCATCTAGCGACAAAATTTTACATAACGCCAAAAAGCCAAAATGTAGTTTAATTTATTTAGAAATGTTCAAATTAATTACTCTAAACTCTAACTTTTGAATTAAGAAACATAGAAGTCACGTAAGAAACATACTAAATTAGGGAAATTGTAATGTTTTACTGAGATATAACTGAATTTTCTTGCTCATGGTAATTTTGTAAGAAGCATGCGAAAATGAATAATGCATATTAATCGTACGTATTTAGAATTTGTCGCCTCGTAGCGTAGTGGTACCGTATTTGGCTACCGTGCATGAGGTCGCGGGTTCGATTCCCGTAGGGGATCAACATGAAATATTTATTTACATGTGATTTTCATATTAATATTTCATGTGTGATATCTTGGACTGGTTTCTGAAGCGTAAGACTGATCATCTTACCTTCATGTATTAAAATGATCAAGACACACTCTGCACTTGGTGTTCCGATGCAGTGCCCTATGCACCATTGGGGTGCGGATAAGGGAAAGTAGTAGTAGTAGTATATTAGAATAAATCTGCTGAATATTAAAATTTAATCTTTTATCACATTATAATTATAAACAACAACAAGGCAACGTGTACAATTTTATTTATTTATTTTTTTCATTTATTATGCAAACAGACAGAATATCTAAACAAATACAAATAAAAAAATAATAATATATGTAATCTTGTACGTATTTAATTTTTATTTGCACACTGTACCGGAATATTATAATTTTCATATTATTTTTCACCCGATGACTAACTGTAAAAACTAGAGTTTATCGGGAAGGAATTGTTTCTGAATTATGTAATTTTAAAGCTTGTATTGTAAATTGCTTATTTATTTTATTTTTAATGTTATACACACAGAGCCATGTAGACTCAAGGATTAATATTAGGTCCTTACATATGAAATTGGCGTTTTGCCGTACTGGCAACTTTGATCTCAAATATCTTCTCTTTGGTTAGGAATTCCAAATTCAAATTTATACAGCTATTTACTCAAGTATTTGTGTTTCGAAAATTATAATTCATTTGTTTTTTCCTCAATTGTTTTTTTTCTTTGCGTCATTTGCGCTTTTGACTACCGTGCATGCGGTAGATTCGCGGGTCCGATTCCCGTAGGGAGTCAGCATAAAATATTTATTTACATGTGATTTTCATATTAATATTTTACGCGTGATACCTTGAACTGGTACTGAAAGTGTATGACTGAGCATATTACCTTCATGTGATAAAATGATCACGATACACTGCACTTGGTGTACCGATGCAGTGCTCTATGCACCATTGGGTGCGGATAAAGGAAGTAGTAGTAGTAGTAGTAAAAGTCTCATTTACTTTTTTACAGAAGATATAGTATTTTCGTTTTGTAAAACAAAAATGCCAACTCATTCAATCGTAATCAATGAGAAATATAAGGTATTTGATAAATAATCAAACAATTAAAAATGAAAATTGCTCATCGACACTGAAATGTTATTGGTCTGAAAAGGCATGAAATTTTATATGGCTGCGCTTTCCAAACGTCATGCGCACAGCACTTTCCCGCTTATAAAGAAAATCGATGTTACCACTCGGAAAAAACACTGCAAATGTAGCCAAATTTCACAGATAATACTAAATAAAACGTTATTAAAACCCTTAATAACGTCAAATTACCAGCGAAAAATGCAGAATTTTAGCTGCAGGTACAAAATAAATCGTGTATTTTTTATCTATGAATACAATACGGTTTATTTGTTGATTTTATTTAATACTTTTAAGGTGTTTTTATATTTAGTATAATGGCAGCACTGCCTTTCATTGGAGCTGTCATTTTTCGATATGTAGAGAGTCGCTAGTAAGCTGTTGAAAGCCGTCCTTTAACCGTGTCGTTTCTGTAAATTGTATAAAGCTCCTTTTCAAATAATGCCTAATTTTTTTCGTTTCAAAGCCCCAAGTGCATTTAATATTGGAGCGCGATTTGAATACAATGTGTTTTGGTGGTTTTTGTGGCGTCGTTATGTGTTGTTTCAAGTTATTTTATAGTTTTTGTGTAATTCTGTGACAGATGCACATTACTGGGGCATGTCAAATAAGGGATGAATGTAAGCGATTTTGTATTTGACGTTTCGATTGCATGTTTTATTCTTCATATAAATATTTTTTTAAAAAACTATTAGTATGGCTTTTACGTTTTCATGAATTTCAGGAAAATCCTGAAATTCAGTATTGTTGAAAAATTAAGCCGCTTTATTTTATATTTATTTTGAAATTATAAGATTGATCCTTAATTTTAATATCTTTTAAGCGCTTTTAATATTAAATTATTCTTCAATTTTTGCATACCTTAAAAATATTTATATGATTTTTATTTACTTAATATGTATACTTAATCATTTTTTAAATTATTTTTTTTAATTTTAGTTATTAGAACATTACAGAAAAAAACCAATTCATTCTAAATACAATACAATAATAAATCATACATGACAATAGATAGTTATGTTATTTTTAAATTTTTTTTTTCCCCAAAATTTTATTTTTTAAAAAAAAAAAAAAATTTTTTTTTCCCTTTTTTTTCCAAAAAAAAAAAAAAAAGGGGATTTTTTTTTTTTTTTTTTTTTAAAAATTTAAATTTTTTTTTTTTCCCTTTTTTTTTTAAAAAAATTTTTTTTGGGAATTTTTTAAAAATTTTTAATTTTTTTTTTTGGGGCCCCTTAAAAATTTTAAAATTTTTTTTTTTTTTTTGGAAAACCCGGGGCCCCCCCAAAATAAAAAATTTTTTTCTTCCCCAAAAAAAAATTTTTGGGTTTTTTTAAAAAAAATTTTTTTTTTCCCAAACCCAAAAAAAAAAATTTTTTTTTTTAAAAAAAAAAAAAATTTTTTTTTAAAATTTTTTTTTTTGGGGGCCCCCCCTTTTTTCCCCCCTTTGGGGTTTTTTTTAAAATTTTAAAAAAAAAATTTTGGTTTTAAAAACCCCTTTTTTTTTTGGAAAATTTAAAAAATTAAAAAAATTTTAAAAAATTTTTTTTAAATTTTAAAAATATTTTTTTTTTTTTTTAATTTTTTTTTAAAAAACCCCCCAAAAAACCCTTTTTTTTTTTTAAAAAAAAAACCAAAAAAAAAAAAAAATTTTAAAAAAAAAAAAAAAAAAACCCCCAAAAAAAAGCCCCAAAAAAAAATTTTTTAAAAAAAAAAAAAAAAAAAACCCCAAAAAAAATTTTTTTTTAAAAAGGTTTTTTTTTTTGGTTTTTAAAAAGGGTTTTTTAAATTTTAAAACAAAACCTAAAAATTTTTTTTTTCCTTTTGGTTTTTTCCAAAAAAAATTTTTTTTTCCCCCCTTTTTTTTTTTTTCCCCCCCCCTTTTTTTCCTTTTTTTAAAAAAAAAAAAAAAAATTTTTTGGAATAAAAATTTTTTCCCCCCCAAAAAAATTTTTAAAAAAAATTTTTTTTTTTCCCCCGGGGGGGGGTTTTTTTTTTAAAATTTTTTTTTTTAAAAAAATTTTTTTTTGTACTTGTACGTAAAACGCCATACTTCTAACTTCTAAATAGCTAAATACCTATTTAAATACTTTAAAAACCTGGTTTTTGAACCTGGTATTTCTCCATACTCGTACTTGCAAGACTTGGTATCTGATTTAGAAAGTACGCCCCATCTCTAATCTCTACCTTTAACCCACCTCTACCCTTCTCTATTCTCTAGTGGTTATTAATTTAGGACCCGCTTCGAAAAGCGGGCGACAAAAAATTGGTTATAGACTCATTTGAGTGCTCCCCTCCACGGAAATCTTTAGTAAAAGGCGAAAGATTTATTCGTATTGAAGGGAAACCAGAGTGACGTTTAGAAGGATTCCCCGGGGTACTTATCAAGTATTATACTTGTTTCACAAGTTTGCTGCAAACGCTTCTGCTGCCATCTAGCGACAAAATTTTACATAACGCCAAAAAGCCAAAATGTAGTTTAATTTATTTAGAAATGTTCAAATTAATTACTCTAAACTCTAACTTTTGAATTAAGAAACATAGAAGTCACGTAAGAAACATACTAAATTAGGAAATTGTAATGTTTTACTGAGATATAACTGAATTTTCTTGCTCATGGTAATTTTGTAAGAAGCATGCGAAAATGAATAATGCATATTAATCGTACGTATTTAGAATTTGTCGCCTCGTAGCGTAGTGGTACCGTATTTGGCTACCGTGCATGAGGTCGCGGGTTCGATTCCCGTAGGGGATCAACATGAAATATTTATTTACATGTGATTTTCATATTAATATTTCATGTGTGATATCTTGGACTGGTTCTGAAGCGTAAGACTGATCATCTTACCTTCATGTATTAAAAATGATCAAGACACACTGCACTTGGTGTTCCGATGCAGTGCCCTATGCACCATTGGGGTGCGGATAAGGGAAAGTAGTAGTAGTAGTATTTAGAATAAATCTGCTGAATATTAAAATTAATCTTTTATCACATTATAATTATCTAACAACAACAAGGCAACGTGTACAATTTTATTTATTTATTTTTTCATTTATTATGCAAACAGACAGAATATCTAAACAAATACAAATAAATAAATAATAATATATGTAATCTTGTACGTATTTAATTTTTATTTGCACACTGTACCGGAATATTATAATTTTCATATTATTTTTCACCCGATGACTAACTGTAAAAACTACTAGAGTTTATCGGGAAGGAATTGTTTCTGAATTATGTAATTTTAAAGCTTGTATTGTAAATTGCTTATTTATTTATATTTATAATGTTATACACACAGAGCCATGTAGACTCAAGGATTAATATTAGGTCCTTACATATGAAATTGGCGTTTTGCCGTACTGGCAACTTTGATCTCAAATATCTTCTCTTTGGTTAGGAATTCCAAATTCAAATTTATACAGCTATTTACTCAAGTATTTGTGTTTCGAAAATTATAATTCATTTGTTTTTTCCTCAATTGTTTTTTTTCTTTGCGTCATTTGCGCTTTTGACTACCGTGCATGCGGTAGATTCGCGGGTCCGATTCCCGTAGGGAGTCAGCATAAAATATTTATTTACATGTGATTTTCATATTAATATTTTACGCGTGATACCTTGAACTGGTACTGAAAGTGTATGACTGAGCATATTACCTTCATGTGATAAAATGATCACGATACACTGCACTTGGTTGTGTACCGATGCAGTGCTCTATGCACCATTGGGTGCGGATAAAGGAAAGTAGTAGTAGTAGTAGTAAAAGTCTCATTTACTTTTTTACAGAAGATATAGTATTTCGTTTTGTAAAACAAATGCCAACTCATTCAATCGTAATCAATGAGAAATATAAGGTATTTGATAAATAATCAAACAATTAAAAATGAAAATTGCTCATCGACACTGAAATGTTATTGGTCTGAAAAGGCATGAAATTTTATATGGCTGCGCTTTCCAAACGTCATGCGCACAGCACTTTCCCGCTTATAAAAAAATCGATGTTACCACTCGGAAAAAACACTGCAAATGTAGCCAAATTTCACAGATAATACTAAATAAAACGTTATTAAAACCTTTAATAACGTCAAATTACCAGCGAAAAATGCAGAATTTTAGCTGCAGGTACAAAATAAATCTGTATTTTTTATCTATGAATACAATACGGTTTATTTGTTGATTTTATTTAATACTTTTAAGGGTGTTTTATATATTTAGTATAATGGCAGCACTGCCTTTCATTGGAGCTGTCATTTTTCGATATGTAGAGGTCGCTAGTAAGCTGTTGAAAGCCGTCCTTTAACCGTGTCGTTTCTGTAAATTGTATAAAGCTCCTTTTCAAATAATGCCTAATTTTTCGTTTCAAAGCCCCAAGTGCATTTAATATTGGAGGCGCGATTTGAATACATGTGTTTTGGTGGTTTTTGTGGCGTCGTTATGTGATGTTTCAAGTTATTTTATAGTTTTTTTGTGTAATTCTGTGACAGATGCACATTACTGGGGCATGTCAAATAAGGGATGAATGTAAGCGATTTTGTATTTGACGTTTCGATTGCATGTTTTATTCTTCATATAAATATTTTTTTAAAAAAACTATTAGTATGGCTTTTACGTTTTCATGAATTTCAGGAAAATCCTGAAATTCAGTATTGTTGAAAAATTAAGCCGCTTTATTTTATATTTATTTTGAAATTATAAGATTGATCCTTAATTTTAATATCTTTTAAGCGCTTTTAATATTAAAATATTCTTCAATTTTTGCATACCTAAAAATATTTATATGATTTTTATTTACTTAATATGTATACTTAATCATTTTTTAAATTATTTTTTTTAATTTTAGTTATTTAGAACATTACAGAAAAAAACCAATTCATTCTAAATACAATACAATAATAAATCATACATGACAATAGATAGTTATGTTAGTATAATGATATAATAATACAATGTTATTATCATCAGATCACGTTAATGACCCAATATAGGTATATTATTACGTATGTTTTTTAAAAACGTCTTAAATATTTGTTTGTACGTATTCTTGTTTTTGAAAATACTAAAAAACCAAGATTATCAAGATTTAACTTCTTAGGCAAGTCTAAAGTATAGTCGCATATTATATTTAAGCTTCTATATGCCTTAAAACAGTAGATAGTCGTCTCAAAAGTTAATTTATTTTGAGTCTACAAAATATAATCACTGATACAAATACAATTACTGATGTAAGGCAACGGACGTAGCAACCACTGGAGTCAACTTTTTTCAGTTAAATAATTTTCATTGATCAGAGCTGCGGGATGTGGACTTGACTTGGGTCGATGTACGGGAGCTGGCGGCCGATCGCTTGGCCTAGAGGCAGTTTGTGCAATCCATATGCTTGGTATGGTATGATGATGATGTTGATGAAGAAAGAAAATTTTGAAATTTTATTAACAGGTTCATTTATTTCCTAATCCTCACCTAATGGTGCATAGGGCACTGCATAGATAGTAATTACACCTGTGTAATGAATTCTGATAATTTTATGACATTTAATTCTTACTCTTCAGTACCACTCCAAGGCGTCATACATGAAATATTATTATTATAAATCACATAATTAATAAATATTTCATGTTGACCCCCGCGGAAATCGAACTCTATGCGGTTACTACTACGCCGCGCGGCTTAGTGGCGTAATTTCAGTCCTATTAATGTCCAAGACCTCGGTTTTTCTGCTTTAGTCAATTCCCGTGTCTGTATAAAATTAATACATACGCTGGTTAGTGATAAGACTGCTGAACTATCATCGTGCGTGAGGTCGCAGGTTCGATTCCCGATAGGGTCAGTATGAAATATTTATATATATGTGATTTTTCACATAAAGTATTTGTTTTGTGATAGCTTTGACTGACGCTGAAGCGTAAGGCTGATCCTCTTGCCTTCGTATAGTAAATGATCAAGAATCACTGCACTCGCTGTACCAACGCAGTGCCCTATGCATCTCTAGGTGCGGATTAAAGAAATTCATCATTTTCAATTCAATCAAGGAGGAAAATTTTACAAAAAATATTAACAAAAAACAATAACTTAAAACCATCCATCCAACTTCAATCATTAGTCACATTTCAAGACAGAAAATCTCTAGAAACGAATATGGTGTATCTAGGCGTTTACGGGCTTGTGACCTATTATCAACATTTCCCATTTCGCCCATCATTTAATATATCTGAGAATTTTTTGGAAAGTGTTACTTCTTTTATACTCTATATTCGTTTCCAGAGCTTCTCTGTCAGGTGAATAACGGCTGATACAAGTTTAACATCGGTATAATCTAATAGTATAATATTATAATCCAATTTCAGCTAAGTATGTAAATGTCCAAGACTTTAATTTTTCGTTCTGTACTAAACTCTTAAATATTTATTTACATGTGATTTTCATATTTCATCTGTGATGCCTTGGACTGGTACTGAAGCGTATGACTGATCATCTTACCTTCAAGATACACTGCACTTGGTGTACCGATGCAGTGCCCTATGTACCATTGGGTGCGGATAAGGAAGAGTAGTAGTAGCAGTACTAATCTAGATTTTATTTTTAAATACGTAAATGAAATAACGTGTTAAAACAGCAAGCCTTCATACTGAAATAATTGTCTGTTGTGAAGGTTTGTCTCTCTTTTCTTCCCATTCGTTTTCTGTTCTGGTTTTCGTTTGTAGTTTCATCCATTCAAGTACAAATGTGTTGTCTTGTTGGATAAAGGCGCGTACTGTTGTAGAGAAATATTACTTCATGCTTAAGTACAAAGATATAATGTAAGATCTTTGTTCTAGACGGACCTATAAAAAACATACAGAAATACAAATTGTAGTATATTTATGACAGTTATTAGCTAATTGCATTTATTCCGGTAAAAATACATGTTGATAAAAAGTTTTCCTTTGCTTCCTCTACATTCATACATCTTCTCATGCACATACGTCGATTATTCCGACTTTTCACATGTCCACTTTCAAGTAGGTACTTGTCGTACATGGTCATGCCATGTCTTTCTCGGCTTCTACATCCAGGCACACTTGCATTTAAACTTCTTTTAGCCGTTCTTTCATCACTCATTCGCTCCACGTGACCAAACCATCGTAAAAGCCCTTTCTTAATTTTGTCGATAATGCTTATCTCAGTCTTGCACTCTGCTCTAATTTCGACATTTGTGCATCTATCATACATAGTCTTACCACACATTCGCCTGAGTGATCGCATTTCAACAGCATTCAGTCTACTTTCATCATTCTTTTTCCAACACCACGCTTAAATTACGTTACATATTAATTACGTTGCATATTATTTTTTTCTTATTTTTTTTTCTTATTTTATTACACAATTAGTATATAACATTATAAGTATATTCTTATTTTAAGTAGGTAGCGTTGCATATAAATTAACTGTGTGCCCTTTAAGAGGGTCTTAATGTTTTTTTAAAATCTAATAATATTTTTTTCTACATAAATACTTTTTGGAAGCCGATTAAATAAATCTGGAATAACACACGCCAATGTTCTTTTCCCGTAATAGTTTACCTGTCGAGGCTGCCTCAGCCGCTGTGCCGAAACTAATCTTGTCTCAATCGGTTGTGGTATTTTTATTTTGTGCCCATCGTCAAGGAAATGATCTGTCATTATTTTATATTTGCATAGATTTTCCACAGATAAGACGTTGACATAGTTAAATAAAATATTATGATTTTCTTTTATGGGTATGTATTTTAAAAATCTATTAAATGAAAAATTTCTAAAGTATTCATCATCAAAATGCTAATAAAAATAATGTTTTATTTTAAAAACGGCTAAAGACATCGATCAAGCAGCTTAAATGCGCACTTTATACAAAACCGAAATCCGAAAGTTTTCTAAACAAGAAACTGTACAGCCTGTCAAAAGACACGATAAATAAGTAATCAGTTCTGGAGCGTAAGACTGATCATCTTCCCTTCATGTAAGATACACTGCACTTGGTGTACCGATGCAGTGCCCTATGCACCATTGGGTGCGGATACGGGAAAGTAGTAGTGGCCATAGGGCACTGCATCGGTACCTACACCAAGTGCAGGGTATGTTGATAATTTTATTACATGAAGGTAAGATGATCAGTCGTACGCTACATTGCCAGCCCCAGGTATCACACATAAAATTTTAAAATTAAAATAAAATTTAAAATGTTTCTACACCTACCTACCCCTATTTCATTACAAATGACTTTACTGATTTGTCCATTGAGTATGTTTTTTTTTAAATATCAAACAAAGCACCACGCCTTTTGAATCGCGACCTAACACGCAATACCGGGGCGCCTACAAAGAAACTGAATATTACCTATATTATAGGTTTATTTAGAAAAAATACACGCTATTCACGTGTACATATTTTGAATGCATTAAATTGAATTAACGATTAAGAAAATGTTAATTTTTACTTTTGTTCTACAAGAATGAAGCGATGATAAAAAAAATCGTTTATTATAATACATGACAAGCGGGTATCGATGTATGTGTGTGTATTAGGTGTGCGGTGGTTTCACTTTGTAACGAACACAGATGTGAGGCAACGGACGCAGACACCGCTGGCTAGGCCCATATGCTACGCATGCCTCCCGAGAGCCTTAACCATGCTCGCCTAATTTACAATGCACCCAGACGTCCTCTATTGACAATCCGTCGGCAGTTTGCATCAGAGCTGCGGGACGTGGACCTGACCAGGGAGGATGCGCGGCAACTGGCGGCCGATCGCTTGACTTGGAGGCAGTTTGTGGAATCCATATGGTATGATGATGATGATGATGATCTATGTATGTATTTCTACCTTCCGTCTTATTGAAATAGTTTCTATGGAGCAGCTTCTTCCACTGCCTTCTATCCTATTATTACCTGTCATTTATTACGCAGAAGAAAATTCTAGTAATGACGTTTGTTTACTTAATCACAAAATAGGGAAATAATAGTTATAGGTACCTACCTAATAATATAATATTAAATCCGACGACAGGTTATGATATAGTATATGATAGTTATCATTATACAAAAAATAATTATAACAATCTTACATTTACATAAGTTTTTAATAGTTATGTATGAGAGATAATACATGCAGCAACCTTCACGAAGATTATTGATTACGTTTATTTAATATTTAAATGTCACGCAGATTTATGAATAATGCACATATAAAACCACAGGCTTTTTTAAGATGGGTTATGTGTGATTATTAAACAGGAAACGATGGAGTGGGATTTGAACCCAGGGATTTAAATCCGTATTTAGATATTCCAACCACTAGACCGTAGCCTAGTTCCCGTACGTTATTTGCAAAAGATAAACCGCATAGGTAGTATAATTTTATCTCTTATACAACTTCTAATGAAATTAGAACGTATCACGTGACAGATTTGATAGTTTTTTCAGTTTCCGGATATGCCTTCTGCTTACATTTGAATAAATTATAATTAAATTAAATAATATGTTAATATTTTTTTAACGAGGTTGTGGCCATTACCAAAAATATAACAAGTGTATTTTAAAACAGCTGTTTTGTAGAGAAATGTATTGTTCTAGTATACGTAAAGATAATTTTATATTTTGCTTGCGATCATGTATTGGGTAGGTGATTAGAAAATAAGACGTACAAATTACATAGTTATAATTTATTGTTGTGTAAAAAAAACTCTATTGAGTATTTTGAGGGTCCTGGCCGCCTCCAAGAAACGTCTCCACTCGCGTCTGTCTCCGGCCACTTCCCTCCAATTGCTAATGCCCAAGGATGCAGTGTTCTTTTCCACGCAGTCCAACCACCTTAATTTAGGTCTCCCGATACTCCTTCGACCCATTGGTTTATGAATCAGGAGCCTCTTAGGTGGTCGGATGTCCTCCATCCTTGTGACATGGCCTGCCCAGCGGAGTCTTCCTATCTTTATATGTCTTGTGATGGGAGGTTCCTCGTACAGGTCAATACAACTCCTGGTTGTATCTGGAGCGCCATTCCCCATTTTCTTGAACAGCTCCGTATATTCGTCGTAGAATCTTCCTCTCGAAAATGTCCAAGATCCTTTCACTGTTTTTTGTTAAGGCCCAACACTCTGAGCCGTATGTTAGTACTGGCCTAATTAGGGTTTTGTACAGTGTGGACTTGGTCTTTCTCGAGAGGAGTCTAGACTTGAAGTGTCTCTGGAGACCAAAATAACATTTATTGGCCAGAGTCATTCTTCTGTCTATTTCCTGACTGATGTCGTTTTGAGCCGTTACAAGAGTTCCAAGGTAAACAAACTCCTTCACTGTTTCAAATGTATAGTTCTCAATCCTTAACGATGTGGTTGTAGTAGGATTAACAAGTGCCGGCATATACTTAGTTTTGGCTTCATTTATTTGAAGGCCCATATCTTTGGCCGCTTGCTCTATAGCGAGGAATGCTTGTTTTAAGGCCAGCTCTGATCTTGCCACAATGTCTATGTCATCTGCATATCCTAGGAGTTGTACAGATTTGTGGTAGATAGTGCCTGTGGTTTCAACCTTCGAATCTCTTATGATTTTCTCCAACGCAACATTAAAGAGGAGGCATGCAAGTGCATCGCCTTGTCTTAATCCATTATATGTGCGGAGTGGGTCTGAGAGATCTGCTTGTATCCTCACTTGGCATTCCACATTCGACATAGTTACTTTGGTCATATTTATCAGTTTTGTGGGCATTCCAATATCTTGTAGGGCTTGATAGAGCTTTTGTCGGTTTACCGTATCATAGGCCGCCTTAAAATCAACAAATAAATGGTACGTATCTATATTGAATTCACGGCATTTTTCCAGGATCTGTCTAAGGGCAAAAATTTGATCAGTGGTAGATCTGCCTGGTCTGAATCCGCATTGGTACTCTCCTAGTATGGGTTCAGTGTACTTAATCATACGATTGTACAGTATGTTGGAGAGTATTTTGTATGCGGTACTTAACAGTGTAATGCCTCTGTAATTATTACAATTTGTGACGTCTCCTTTCTTGTGAAGAGGACATATTATTCCCATGGTCCAATCTTGGGGAATTCGTTGCTCGTTCCATATTATTTTTAGTATGTTCTGAAAACCAGTTATTATGCTATCTCCGCCGTATTTTATAAGTTTCGGCTTGTATATTATCTATGCCTGGAGACTTGTGGTTTTTTTTCAGCTTTTTAACAGCTATTTTAATTTCGGCCAGCGTTGGCGGCGCATCCTCTACCTCCTCTGATGTAGCCGACGTGCTCGGCGCTGCTAATTGTTCCAGATTTTGGACTTGTTCTATCGCTGCATTGGCGTTCAGTAGATTGTCAAAATGCCGGACCCATCTTTTTATGTCTGCCTTGTTATTGAGAAGTTGTCCATTTTCATCTTTACACATGCTAATTCTTGGTTTAAATTCTTTTCTAGAGAAGTTAACTTTTCTATAGAATGGGCGCGTAGACGCATGTGAGCTGAGAATTTCTGAATTTCTGTTTCTCGAATTTCTCGATTAAACTGCCCTCGTTTCTTCTGTCTGTGCAATTTCTTTTCAATTTTTCTCTTTAATTTGTATTCTTCTACCGATCCTCTTGTGTGGTTACTCTGCTGCATTTTAGCGTATGCGATGTTCTTTTGAGTGGTAGCTTCCTGGCACTCTTCATCGAACCATTCAACATTTTCTCTGCGATTAGTATCCCTTCCCAGGACATCGTCAGCAGAGTTAGTTATGGCTGTTTTGAGTTCGTTCCATAGGTTCTCCATAGTATGGGTGCTACCTTCAAAGTCTACTACAGTCATTAGTTTTTTGTTGAAACGCTTTCAGAGTACTCAACACGTTTTTCAGGAGTTTTTAAGTGCTCAGAGTTGAATCTTTTGCTACGGGAGCCTTTTTCATGAATCACGCTTGATAGTTTGGCTTTTATACGTGATCCCACCAGGTAGTGGTCGGAGTCTGCATTTGCCCCTCTAAAAGTACGCACGTCCGTAAGATAAGATCTTCTATGCCTTGCGTCAATAAGAAGGTGGTCTATTTGATTTACCGTCCTGTCATCTGGAGACCGCCAGGTTCCTTTATGGATATCTTTATGTGGAAATAAGGTACCTCCAATAACCATATTACGAGAAGCAGCGAAATCGATGAGTCTCCGTCCGTTTTCATTAGTATTGTCGTGAAGACTGTGCTTTCCAATTGTTGGTACGAATGCATTCTCCTTCCCTATTTTAGCATTAAAGTCACCAATCACTATTTTAATATCATGACTAGGACATTCTTCATATGTTTTGTTGACTAGATCGTAGAAGGCATCTTTATCGGCATCTGGTTTATCTTCTGTGGGAGCGTGACAATTTACAAAGCTGTAATTAAAGAACCGCCCCTTTAGTCGCAAGGTACATATTTGGGGGGTGATTGCTTTAAAATCAATGATCAAAGGTTTCAGTTTTTTATTGACTATGAAACCCGTCCCGAATTGATGTAATTTATCGTGGCAGCTATAGTATATATAGTACAGTCCCGCTTCTCGATGATTCCATTACCGAGCCATCTGATCTCTTGAATTGCGGTTATTCCTGTTCCGTAGTTATTTAGTTGCTCTAAGAGAACTTTCAATCTTCCTGGTCGATATAGAGAGAGTACATTCCATGTGTAAAGTCCGAATTCGTTTACCGTTTTTCCATTGCCGGGTCGTTTGCTAAGAGGTCCGGGTTCCGAGGCATTGTTTCTTGTTGGTTTCGTAACGGTTTTTTTTTTTTTTTTTAAGGGGTGGGGTTGTTAGCCCCACGCCCAACCCCCAACCTGGGGGACCAGGGTTTTTCTGTAGGGGTTTTCCTTCCCTTAGCTGGGGTGATCTCGTTTTGAGGCGCCAGAGATTCGCCTTTTGCCCTCTCCCGTTAGCTACGACTTTCAGCGGTACATCCAGCCGTATTACCAGGGGCTACGACGGGGACGTGGGAGGTAGGACTTGCTAGGGTCTACGGTCTGTTAGACCTGAAGGTGGCATTTAGGGCAGTCTGACCAGCACAGAATGTCCCACTGAGGCCTAACCTAGAATGGCTAAGACGCTGGACTCACGTTACGGAGGTTCCGGGTTGGATTCCCGGTGAGATCACAAAAATAAAAAGTGATTTTTCTCAAGCCTGGGTGTTTCGTTCGCTCCTTAGTTGACTGCGAAGCGTTAGTAGTAATAATTGCGATAGGCATTGCGTTAAAATCTCGAGATATGTATCCGACCGAAAGCTCAGTGGATAGAGAAGCTGACCGGTGATCAGAGAGACCCAGGTTCAAATCCTGGAGCGAACGGCTATTTGTTTTTCAGGGGATTTGATGAATGCACATAGCGATTGTGATTTTTTCTATCGTTCTCTTGATTTGTTAAGTAAAAAAAACCATCCGATAATAATTTATCAAGATACACCACTGCACTTGACGATACCGATGCATTGCCCTATGTACCATGAGGTGCGGATAAGGGAAAATAGCAGTGTCAGCAGTTTCTCTTACGCCTTTTTCAGCCGATTATATTATCGTTATTCCTGCGTAGGTAGTCAAAGCCCTCAAATAACAAAACGCTGCAACCAAGATTACAGCGTTTGGTCGTAAAATGCATTAATTAATCGTGCTCATCCAGATATGTCGTATAATATGTTTTTTACTAGATTTTTTGTCTTTTCATTTAAAAAGTAAATGGTATTTAAAAAAAATATTTATTTATTTATTTTTTATATACAAAAAATGATAAATACACAAATACTCATTAAAAAAAAAAAAAAAATCCCACTTCGTGGGCATACATAAAATGTCTATTGCACTCTTTCAAGCAATATTTTAAAATTTAATGCAATTAAAATAAGGATTATAAAGATAAGAAAATGAGATAAGATAAACATATTTTTTTTTAAAAACAAGAAAAATAAATAAGAAGAAGAAGAGATAAAAATATAAGATACTTAACAGTGATTTATGAATGGTTATGTTAAACTTTATGGTAAAAATTAATCTATATTTACAGTTAAGTATTTATCCAACTCGGAGTATATATATTTTTTAAATTAATGAAAAATTTAAGTTTAAAATTCTTTATAATTCTTTATAAAAATAACAACAAAAAATATATATATATACAGGTGTAACAAAACTCGATGTACAAGCGGGAAACTGGTGAATCTACATCGTATTTGGAAACGATTGTGTCATATTACTTTTTAATCTGAGCTTGAAAATTTTTTTTATTTTTCTCACAAAAGTTTTCATAAGTATGGCAGATTGAATAAAATTGCTCAAAGTCTTTCGCAAAAAACGCGTTTTTTAATTTTGTTTTCGTTATGGATATTATTAATTTGAGTAAATACATGATACGTGATAACATTTTGAAAAAAAAATCGAAAAAACTTCGTACTAAATTTTCTCGAAAACTGAGGGTCAAATAAAAAATGAAAATTCTACAAAATCGACTCCAAAATTATGTAGATTCACTAGTTTTTTGGCTTGTACATCGAGTTTTGTTACACCCTGTAGAAGAACTTAAAACGCGATTTACTAAAAAACTTACTTTTTGAGCTTACAGCGTTTAGTCTTTCTTGGGAAGTGCTGACCTTCAAATTACTCAACGTCTAGTTACAGCTAACGGAAGGTTGAGGCGTGTGAAATCGGACAGATTTTCCGAGTGTTATCAGTTGAGGGTTAAGGGTTGGCGAAGAAAATGGGCGTATTTCGTGTCCAAAGAAATTTCTTCCAACAGGTAGTAATTATCATTACTGTTTTGGGTACGTGGGCGGTAATGAAAGTTGACGTAAGGGCAGAATATATTAAAATACTAAAAATATTTTTGAATTTAAAGTTTCGGTTGTCCGTGGTGTAGAGCGTTGGGCTGCCATGCATGAGGTCGCGGGTTCGATTCCCGATGAAATATTTATATGAATCTGTTCTTCACATCAAATTGCTTCATTTGTGATACCTTGGACTGGCGCTGAAGCGTAAGACTGATCATCTTGCTTTCATGTAACTAATGATCAACGGAAAATGATGTATCAATTTAGTGCCCTTTACACCATTATATGCGGATCAAGAAGAGTATTAACAGTAATACATCATGTGGCCACTTTACCCAGCCAATGACGTGCCATAAGCCCCGTAAACGTCTAGATTTCCATATCGGCTTCCGAACTTCTCATCTCTGTTGAGATGGCAATAATTATCATTGTAAGCGATTTAAAAAAAAAATCCAATAACCATTTTTGTTCTCTACATGAATTGTTACATCCAAGATCGCTTTATCTTCACCAGGGGCGGCTTAAGTGTAACAAAGGCAAAACACTTCTATATCAAAAAATTAGCCTTTGTATTAAAATTCTTACAAAATTATACCCTGTAATTTGGAGTGACCGTCGTTTCGTTGGTTTAATTTATGAGTTACCCCAAGGGTTGCGATAATTTTTCATAAGCATTATTACAGTTTTCTTGAAACAACATTTTAAAAGAGCTTCTAAATTGAAATATAGTGTTTGTTTTTTAGTTTAAAAAAAAACTTCATGATTTTTTAAAATTGATTAACCTTTTACATATTTTCGTTTATAATCACAATAGTTACTTAGGCAGAAAGATGGCGACTCACTCAGTAGCAGAATAATGTAAAATAATTAATTTTAAGTGTACGCATTTATTATCATTATCATATTTGTTGGTGATTTTTTTTAGGTGTCAAATAGTAATTTATTTAATATTTTATTTAAATGGTTGTTTTGAAATAGTAAAAAAATACATATTTACTTTATTACTGGATCTTTAATAAATATTCTTAAATATGTAACTATAACATTTCATGGTATAATAGACATACATAATTTGTAGAATATAGTTTAAGGTAAAATTATATATTGCGAAAAAAAAAAAATGTACTTCCCTCTTATGTGTTCTTTTTTTTAATCTCACAAATATATTTTTTTTAAATTTCTGACGGGAGTTGTGGAATTAAACTTATCTCAAATTATTATTTAAAAACATAAATTCAATAGAAATAACAATTGATTACTTAATCTAGAAAATGCCCACATCTTTATATTGTGAATATTTTCGTCTCTTAATTGATGTCTTGAAGACAAAGAAGTTTAGAAGAGAATATTAATGATACAGTATTTGTGACCTGTCATTTGTTGGATTAACTGACCACTTGATGAATTACAATACAAGATTCAAATTACAAGCTGCAAAACAATTAATAGGTTCCAATTAGAGCTATTTTTATTTTTCGTTTTTATACACATTTTCATTCTCATCCACTATTACATACTTATAATCATCCATCACACACTCCTCTCTCATTCTCACCCACTATAACATACATTATATACACCACCACACACACTCCTCTCTCATTCACACCACCACTCACACATACACAATTACACCTTTTTCTTGTTTGTTATACTTATTCCTGTATACTTGTGGATATCTGTTATTGGTTTATTATCTTACTGTTTTGTCTATGTTTTATAACCTGTATTTACTGTTGATATCCCAAATAAATAAAATTAAAAAAAATAAAAAAATAAAAAAAACAACATTCTCCTTATATCTGATATCTATACCCTTCAAAATAATTTTTTTAATTTTAATTTATAGATTTTCTTGAAACAATTTAAGTTATAATTAGAATAATAATTTTAATGGAATAATTTGCAGCGATGTCTAAGATTTGAAATCCTGGATTGTAAATATATCGACGGTGGAAAAACATAACAAAAATGTTACCAATGACACGATATTACTCTGTCGCTTGGTATCATTTTCCCTTGCACACATTATGTCGCTTAGTAACTTTTTCCTTTCAACCGTCGACGGTTTCTTTCGTTTTAATTTAATGATTTGCGCGAATATTTCATTCGGGTAACTACTATTGTTTAGGTTTAAATACTTTACCTAATAGTTTGTGTAATCGGCTTACACACAATGCTATTAAAATAATTTGGGCTATAATTTACCTTGTTCCGTCTCTCGTAACTCAAAGTAAAACTTTATTATGTGGCCAATTAGTTAAAAGTAGTGAAGTGGTACAAAGCATGAGGTCGTTGTTCGAATAGTGAATTTTGAGGAAAAAAAATTGTGAATTTTATTAAAGTATGTTAATTGCGTTATGCAGTTCGGCTTTGTAAATTCTTATTAATTGTGTAAAAATAGATGCACTAACGTCGAAATTAGAGCAGAATGCAAGGCTGAGATTAGCATTGTCGACACAATTAATAAAGGCCTCTTACGATGGTTCGGTCTCAGCGAATGGACGATGAAAGAACGGCTAAGAGAATCTATGATGCGAGTGTGCCTGGATATAGAAGTCGAGCAAGGCCGAAAAAGACATGCATGATCACGAGCAAGTGTGAAATGTCGGAATAATCGACGTGCGTGCATAAGAAGATGTATGAATGTGGAGGAAGCAAGGGAAGTATACCGGGACAGAGTGTTGTGGCGTTCTATCCTCTCTGCCTACCCCTACAGAGAAATGACATGATGGTTAGTTAATTAATTAGTTAGTTAATTAATTATGTTGGTTAGTTAGTCAATTAATTTAAAATTCGCGTTAGCTGAAAGTATCGCAATAGGGTTCTTCCCGATAACACGAATATTCTTAAAAACGTTATAAATATTTAAAGTATATTTTTACAATTCCAACGATATAAAACACAATGATCAAAAATGTTGTTTTCATTTATAAATTTATGTTTTAAAAACACGAAAATACGAATGATTTTTAATGCCCGTTATTGGTTAATGACGTCATACCCGTCCACCATGAAAAACGTGAAATTCATTACGAAGTGAGCGCCTATATTGCTGCGACGTCACACCGCATGCGCGCCAAATGAAGGATTTTGCGAGCGATTTGAAAAAGCGCTATTTCAAACCGCGCTAAAAAATTCATATGACATCGTAAAAGTTTAAAAAAAATTCCCTTGATATTGTAATTTTTCAATCAATTTTTTGAAATAAAAAATAAAAAATCGGGAAGAACCCAATTCAAGATATTATATTTTCTTTCATTGTTACCGCAAATTTTACGTTAAAATCGCTTTTGAAATATTTTCTTTGTGTTATACAATAAATAAATATTATGTTCCACTTAGGATACTTTAATATTATATTTTTCCGAGATGTACGTGATTTAATGGCTAATAATAAGATCAGGACTTACTTAATGAAGATTCTTCTTAAGAAATTTTTTCCATCTTGTTAATGGGTTTCGGCTTTGAGGATGATAAAATAATATCAATGAGGACTCTCTTACACGGAAAATATGAAGACGCATTGAGAAATCTTGCCATTTTATAAGGCTTCTCAGAACTCGGGCATACCTTTTCCCACCCTCTACAATCCTGTATTCGTATAACCTTTTCTGGTAGCAGTGTCCAGACATAATATAAGATACGCGTAGCTACTTCGTACATGTACCTAGTTTAGTTGTTTAATTATGTAAGATAATTACATGTTATTTAAGGGAATGCCATGTGAAGGGTTAATGGGTCCGACTGTTGCTTGGGGTTGATATTACATGGAATTAATAATAAGAGAAGATTAGTAGCCTTTATGTCCGCCTCGTAGCTCAGAGTCGCGGGTTCGATTTCCACATGAAATATTTTTTTATATGTGATATATCATTTTATTACATTAAGTCATACGCTCAGTAATATGCATTTATGTATAACTTTTGCATTTTATAATCATTCGATGAAGCAACATTCATGTTAATAAAATATGTGAAATAAGCAGACATGTTACTTTAAATTAAAATAAGTAAATACAAAATAAATATAATGCAAGTGTGCCTGGACGTAGAAGCCGAGGAAGGCCTAGAAAAACATGGCATGATCAAGTAAAAGTGGACATGTGACAGGCGAAAGATCATTAGCAGAATCTTCAATTCTCTACCTAGGGAGATAATTAGCATTGGTAAGATAGCTTTGTTTAAAAGGGCTACCAGAGAGCATCTATTTAATCAAATAGTTAATGGGTGATACTTTTAAATATTCACCTCTTATTGCCTATGTACCTATATAATATTATGTATGTTTTACTATATGTATTTTGTATCTTTCGGATACATAGCTCAACAGCTAACATCTAACTTTTGTTTTTTATTATATTTTTTTAGTTATTATTAAGAAATCCACTGATAACCAAATTATGGTTAGTGGAATCTTTTTTTTGTATGGAAAAATAAACGCCATTTTGAGGCATCTAACTTAGAACTTGGGAAAAGTCGGAATAATCGGCGTGTGCGCATAATAAGATGTATGAATGTAGAGGAAGCGATAGAAGTGTGTCAGGACATAGTGGTATGGCGTTCTATCCTCTCTGGTCAGTTAGTTAGTTAAAAAATGGATATATACCTACATAGAAGAAAATTTTATTTTTGACACACCCATATAGGAAAACCTGGTACAAAATTCTTATCAAGGAATACATTTGTAAGCCACCTACGCACAGCGATAACTACTAACTGATAGTTTAGCCTTGTCCCGTTTATTTCCTAATATATTTACTTAACCATACTAACCGTTATGTTGGTTTGAAGTCCATATCCTATAATAGGGGTGATAATTTATGCTTTTACTGTTCTTCTTTTCATGTTATCAGCTTTAGGTAGGTACCTACACGACACACGATAAACATTGAAGGCTGCATATCACTAAAAAGTGTAATTTACTTAGAGTAATGACGCGCCAGGCTATAGAGAGGCCCTTTCGCCGTTTCCCATACAGCGGAAGCGTTGCAAATTTTTAGTTAGCGATAACTTCACTCTGCTGGCGGCCATTATTATTTGTTTGACAACAGACGCGTTACGTCACTTTCGTCGCTTTGCAAGTAAATAACGTGGATACTTCCTGATTTTAATCATCAAAAACGGCAATGGTGAATTGTAGTATGCTTGGTTGTAGCAGTAAGAGTGTCAAAGGTGTTAAAGGAGTCACATTTCACAGGTAATTGATTTCGATAAATAATTGTTTTGATTTACATTGATTTTGGCATATTATATTGTCCTAACATGGGTATTATTTGTATAAAAACTTTTCCTTTTATCAACATATTTACATTATTTACCAGTTTTTCTTAATTTAGGTGATCAATTTGTAAATTAAAGTATGTTTACTGTTGATAGTGACAGTTGATTACTGTCGATATGCCAAGGCCGCATTAGGCATTTGTAAAACATTTGCATTTGTTTTGCTGCAAACTATAGCCAACTTCGTGTTTGACAATCATAGAATGGTTTTTGACCGTTAGGGCCCCTCTATAGCCTCGCGCGTCATTACTCTAAGGTAATTTACTTAAAATATCTCTCGAGGTTTTTAAGAAATTATAATTTTAGGTTGAATATCCCAGCAGAAATGTGTAATTACAATTCTCTACAATGTGATTTAACCTTGCTCAGGTTGGCGGACCGAAGAATTGTTTCTGATTTGGTTTTCCTCTTCAAAAATTTTAGTTCAATATTGAACTGCCCAGAATTAATGCAACTTATTAACTTCAGGATACCTACTAGGTTTACGCGTCATAATGCACTGTTTGCCACGGAAAACATGAGAACCAACTACATAATGCACTCGCCCCACCAATCGCATCCACAGACTTGGGAATGAGTATGCTGATGTGTGCGATGTGTTTGGTGTTGGTTTCGTGTTTTCTTACAAGGTTTTACTTTTTAAATATTGTTTAAATAACTACAAAACATAATATGTTATTCACAAGACGATAACGTTATAACTAAATATCTTTTTTGTTTATACTTTGCATGATATTTTATTATTTGCTAAATAACTTTATTTTTATTGATATCCCAACAGAGACAGAGAAACTCTGGAAACGAATGTGGATTATCTGGGTGTTTACAGTGCTTACGATCTCTCATTGGCTGGGTTAAGTGGCCCACTTGATCTATTACAACATTCCCCATTCCGCCCATCATCTGATAACCGGATATAACAAATGTTGCAAGATCTATTAGTATGAATTATCACAGAACTTTTCACATTTGACGACATTTTTCTCACTGGTGACATCTGTTGAGAAAATTGCTAAGCATTTGGCTATCAACTTTTTTGATGTGGGTAAGATTCATCTAAATTTAATTACTATTACGCCTGAAGATGTCTCTTCAATTTATTTGCTTATATATTGAACCAGTCAATTTTGTCCGTGTCTTGGTGTAATGGACAGTGCGTCGCTACCATGCATGGGGTCGCGGATTCGATTCCCGATGCGGTCAACATGAAATGTTTTTTTTAATATAGCTTTTAACAAAAAATCTTTGAAAAGTGATAAGTATCTCGGCGCTGAGGCGTAAGACTGGTCGTCTTGCTTTCACGTAACAAATGATCAAGATACACTGCAATTCCCTATGCATATGTCATTGATGAGAAGAAGGTCGAGGAAGACATGGCATTATCAAGTACAACTTAGCGAATGAACTATGAAAAACGATATTATGTATGTATATTTTTTCATGACGAAATTTTTTTTTTCAAAAATTTTGCATGAAATTTGTCGCTTTTGTGATAAAATTACGCAGATTAAAATTATATGAGCCCGTTGAATTGGGGCTTTTATTTGAACATTAAGAATTCATTAATCACAAAACTATTTTTAATGGTAGATTTTATGAGGACAACAAAATTGTTTTATTTGAATTCATTACCTTTTAAAAGCCTTAATACAATTACCTGAAATAAAATACTTTTTTTGTTTATTATTTCATAGTTTGTGTCATTACCATCGATCTGCATCCCCTTCCTATGTAGATCATATTAAACTAACTAACCATCACGCCATTTCCCCGAAGGTGTAGGCAGAGAGGATAGAACGCCACACCACTCTGTCCTGGCATGCTTCTCTTGCTTCCTCCACATTCATACATCTTCTCATGCACGCACGTCGATTTTTCCGACTTCTATATTGAATAGATATAGATACTGTAGATCATATTGAATCCGTAATATGCCTCCAGGCCATCGGCTGCTATTTCTCGTGCCTCGTGCTAAGTCAGGCCCACGTCCCGTAGTTCTAACATAAACTGTGACGGGCATCTAGTTAATTGATTCGGTTGAGTTATTCGATTAGTAAAAATATACAACATAAATCAATGAACCATTTTTTACATTTGAAACTTTTTAATATAAAAAAGTCTAATTATTACAGCAAAACTTAAGGTTACGATTTATTTATTTATTTTATTGGTAATTCAACAATGCTACAATATTTTACTTGAAATTGGAATATCAGCCATTACATATATATACACGGAGTTACAAAACTCCTGAAAACAGGTGAATCTACATCATATGTGGAGTCGAATGTGTAATATGAATTTGAATCTGAGCTTGGAAAATATGTTTTTTTTTTCTCATAAAAACTTTCATAAGTACCGCAGATTAAGTAAAATTGTCTGAATTCTTAGTAGTAGTAATAATTTGACTAAACAAATGATATTTGGTAACAATTTACAAAATTTACCGAAAAAAAAATTATTTCTCAATTTTCTCGAAAACTATGGGTCGGATCAAAAAAAAAAATTCTACAAAATCGACTCTAAATATGACGTAGATTACTGGTTTTCCACTTTTACATCGAGTTTTGTTACACCATGGTATAAAAAGGTAAATTGAAAGGTTATTATTTCAAACATAAAATTTATAAAGTCAGGTTTTTCTAACTCTTGATAGACTATGAGTAGTTTATACGAGAAATGAAAATGGTCCTACCGAAATATTTTTAAAAATTTCCTCAATTTCACTCCATTTTAAAAATCTTTTGTTTTGTCTTACAGGTCCAGATTGAAATCAACGAAGGATACAAAAGTGAAGTGATTGTGATATAGTGAAGTTCTGGTGATGGGTCCCTCGTGGTGGTCTTCCACGGGCCACGGGTGCATGTCCTGGCTCCACAATACCCGCTGGTGATCGCCCACTCTGATGCGTGAGCATGTCCACCAAGAAAGGATCCCCGACGACAAGTAAGTGAAGAGTGCGGAGTACTTTGTTCGATGAAGCTGGTTATATCCTGGATCGTAATGCCACGTTCATGACCGGCGGACGGCCAGCAAAAAAATCCACATCCAAAATCCACTTACTTGCTTACTAAGGTTCTGCAGTGCTTACGGTATGTTTGCTATCTCAGGAATAGACTTCTTTGAAGCCACAGTGCGCTTAAAAGTGGCCAACTTCAGGAGTAGGAGTGGGGTGGTTTAAGGCTCGCCGCTGTACGCGGACGGCGGACTGCCACTCTTGAAACATTGAGTCTTTTTATTTTCCTTATTTTAATTTTATATTAACATCGTATTTTTTTCATTTTAGATTTAATTTTTATTAATTAATTGATTTATTCTACATATGCTGTTTCAACGATGATGCGAAATAAATAAATAATAATAATTGTTTATATTTCATTTTATATCCCTACAGAGATGAGGTAGAATTTTTTTTCAAATTTAGGAATATGGATATTCGAGCGTTTACAGGGCTTATGACCTGTCATTGGCATTACTACAACATTCCCCATTCCGCGATTTAGCGAATATCCACACCAGGTAACATTTTTGATTTTGTATATATGTTACGAATCGAGAATCATCCACCAGCGAGTTAAAAGCTCCATCTATGCATTGATATTGAAGTTAAGTATTTATTACCAAATAACTTTATTTTTGTAATTAAGACTCTGAACGAGTTAATTAAGTACTGGTAACCGCCTGCAGATGACTCTGCAATTTATTTGACTTATATTTAGACCAGGGATTTTATACATACATTCCTGAATTTGGAAAAAAAGTTCTACCTCATCTCTGTAGGGATATAAAATGAAATATATACCTACTCCCGTCTTGGGATAAAATCTAGATTTGTGTACAAGTATTGGAACACGCCTAAAATGTTGTAATTATTGTTTGAATCCGATATTTAAATACATTGGATTTTTTAGATCTCTCGCTATTTTCGCTTTCGCCGCTCGTCGCTCTTCTTCGGCTCCCAGTTATGTCATCAGAGCGACAGCGAAGTGGACTTGGCTTCAAATAAAACGCGAGATCTGGCAGACAAACGCTTGCTTCACATAGGAAGTGAATTATTATTATTATTTTTTAACCACCTCAACAGGCTAGGAGGCCCAATTACAGAGGGGAACATCGTCACAAACACCCAGGCTTGAGAAAAATCACTTTTGATTTTTTGAGTTCTCACCGGGAATCGAACCCGGAACCTCCGTATCGTGAGTCCAGCGTCTTAGCCATTACGCTACGGAGGCCGCCTTGATTACCGCCTTGATACCTATAGATTGATGATAATTATATTGTGAACAGTTTGAATAATAGTACCGCATACTACGCAAGTTCGTGAATTTAAAATACGTCACGTAAACCGCCTACACGTGTTCAATTCTGTCCTTTTTGCTATGCATATAAAGTATATAAAAAAATATGACAAAATCTTTTACGACTTGTGTATAAAAATAAACGAAACACAATTTATTATGTTTCTTTGAGACATTCATTCGAATATAGTTCAAATGTGTCGACTCTGTTTATGTTTTACGTTTTAGTACCCAAGGGGAAGGAAAAGTACTAAAACTGATATTATTTTTCTTATTAACTATAAGTCTGATGAATAACGATCTTAAGAGTATGCTTTTATCGGGAATTAAAATAAATTAAGTAAAGGAAAAGAACCACAATTGACCTTGTATTTTTACAAAATGTATTGCTGTTGAGTTGCTAAGAAATAAAATAATAGGTTTTCTCATCATCTCAGACAAATGTGGAGAAGTTCCCTTTGGTCCACACCAGATGTATCCCGCCTGATCCCTACACAATATATAAATAATCAATGAGTACAGTCAATGAAAGAAAATCCACTTGATGGAATATAAACCTTGTACATCATAAGAAAGGTAAAAAATAAATGTAGCTCCCATTTAAAAAATAAACTCTATTTAATATCTATTTGTGGGTAAAAATTCATGATCTTCATCAATCCGTTTCCACTGTACGCGGAGCACATAAATTCTAAAACTGCCTCCAAGCTAATCAATCAGCCGCCAATTCTTGATGGCTTTGACTCTCGATATTCGACTGCTCCAAGGAAGACAGCAGAAAGTCGAATCGTTAAATGTTTATTTTTCCATATTCTCTTGATCAGGTTAAGAATTTTTTGAACGGATTAAATAATAAAACAAATTTTATTGTTTTTTTTGCATTCCAACTAAATTATTGGTATTCTTGGATATAAATAAATGATTAAGACGTGCACGCAACTTAAAAACTTAAAATTCGGAGTTATTGCCCATGCCCTGTTTCCTGGGGTAGTTAAATTAATAATTTGCAATCAATTTTGGGTTAGATTACCAATAATAACTTCATCATCATCATCTCAGCCCGTTGAGGTCCACTGCTGGACATAGGCCTCCCCCTGCCGTCTCCACTCTTCCCGATCCTGCGCCGTCCCCATCCACTGTCTTCCAGCAGACTTCCTGATGTCGTCCACCCATCTCATCGGTGGACGTCCTTGAGGCCTCTGGTTTCTCGGTCTCCACATCAGAACGCGTTTCGTCCATCTGTCGTCCGTCATTCTGGCTATGTGACCGGCCCATTTCCACTTCAACCAAGCAATTCGCTCCACCACGTCGCAGACCTTTGTCTGGCGTGGGATCCAATCGTTCCTTTTTCGGTCTCTTAATGTTATTCCAAGCATAATCCTCTCCATGCTCCTCTGCGCAACTTCCAACTTATGGGAGGATTGATTGGTCAGAGTCATTGTTTCCGCGCCATTAGTAAGGATGGGCAGAATGCATTGGTTGAACACTCGAGTCTTGAGTGAGTTGGGAATGAAGCTTCGGAATGTGGAATTTATAACTTATACCTTATTAATAATAGTTATTAGTTAACACCCAGAGTCCTTTTTATAGCCTGTTTTTCTGGTGTGAAATCCCAATATCTCAGTATTCCTAGCGGAGAACAGAGCAGAACTAATTTCACACGTGACTCCACATTTCAAGTAGTACATTTCTATTTCTTTAACCATAAACGTTCCCGCCCACAAGCGAGCACGGGATATCTTGTTTTCCCGCCAACCGCCACCCTTGGTAGTGAAGAAAGCTTTTATGAGAAAATTTTCGAGCTCAGATTCAAAAGTCATAATATTTCACAATCGACTCCTTTAGGACGAAAACGACATAATTAAAAAAAAGTTGTAATGATATATCATCATAAAAGACTGAAAAAAGAACATTAGAAATACATAATTTAATATTTATTTGATAATTTATTTTAATACAGGGAGGTTCACAATTTCCTATAAAAATAAGAAGACATCGATATCAACAAATACGGTGGTGTTCACTTGCTTCTAGTGAGAATTTCCGAAAAATTTGTATTTTTTTCGTCCTGAATAAATAACTTATATCATCTTCCACCTACCATCAATCTCACAAATAACTTTCTACAAAAAACATCGAAAAATAACTTAGTAACCCCCGGTGGAGTATTATTCCGTATTATAATTATTCTAATTAACTAACCATCACGCCATTAATCCCCTGTAGGGTAGGAAGAGCAGTATAGAACGCCATCCTATACTCTGTCCTGACATACTTTACCATTGCTTCCTCTACATTCATACATCTTCTCATGCACATACGCCGATTATTCCGACTTTTCACATGACCACTTTCAAGTACTTGACGTACTTGGTCATCCATGTCTTTCTCGGCTTTCCGCGGGCTTCTACAAACCAGGCACACTTTAGCAAAATTAAACTTCTTTTAGCCGTTCTTTCATCACTCATTACGTTCCACATGACCAAACCATCGTAAAAGCCCTTTCTAATTTTGTCGATAATGCTTATCTCAGCCTTGCACCCTGCTCTAATTTCGACAATTGTACACCTAACAGACATAGTTCTTAAGCACACCTTCGCCTGAGAAATCGCATTTCAACAGCAATCAGTCTACTTTCATCCTTTCTTTTTCCAACAACCAACGTTTCACACCATACATAAAGGTTTGTTACGCTCAGAACTCTCTGTAAATTAATTAATAGATTAATTCTAAAAGTATGCATAATATTAAAAAATCATTCTCCCGCCTCGTGGTTTAGTGATAGCGCGTTGGGCTGCTATGAATGATGTCGCATATTTAATTATAAGTCAGGATAAATATAAAATATTCATTTTAACGTGATTTTTACATTAAAATGCTTCATAATACCTTGGACTGGCGCCGATGCAAAAGACTAATAATCTTGCCTTCCTGTAAGAAATGGTACTCTGCACTTGGTGTACCAATACAGTGCCTTATGCACCATTTAAGTTAAGTAGCAGTATAAACATGTATTCTTTAAATTTTTTAGATGTAATCTGATAAATATGAGTAGGTACGTAAATTTTGAATCGATCTTAATTAATTGTATTTATTCTCATTTAATATTTTAAAATTCTTAAGTAGTTATGAAATGTGGCAAATTGTTTTGGTATGAGGGTTGATTTCCTACGAAAATAATTAATTCATGTAAAGGGTAAAGGGGGAATTTAAGGGTGCCTTCATTCATGCATGTGAATACATCAAAATGGTAATTTTTGGCGGAAATAAAAATCGTGATGACGTGTAATTAATTTTTTTATAATCTCACCCTTTATGCTTAGGTATATTTTAATTCTTGTTACTAAAAAAGTGATAAATTTGGTTAACCTACGAAAGGGATTGAAAGTTTTATTATATTATATGAAAAAAAATTATGATTATTCTCGATTAGCAGTTAATTTTTTTTCAAATCGTTAGGTATTATTGAAATGGTTAGTAGTTTTCAAGTTTTATTATCCATCCAAACAAAATTTAAAAATTTTGATTATTGCAATATTGTCAATTTTTTAGTTTATTTTTGCATTAAAAGTTTGACGTGAGTTATAGAACATATTATTAAAAAATATTGTCTAATCAAAATATTACGCATTTCGTAAAAAAGTCAGATGAAACTTTTTCAATACGATTTGCATCGCATCGATGAGCTTTTAGAAGACTTATCTTTTGAATTCTGGTTTAATTACAAGATACTCGTTACTCGTTAGATACTCTCATTATTCATATAGGTACAACGTTTAAAATAACAACAGTGTCATAAAAAAGTTTATTGTTAGATTATTTAACGTCATCATTTCTGATCACCTAAGAAGAGACTTCATTCTTTTTCTTTTAGGTGGTAAAAGGTCTATCCACATACCCGTGATGTAAAAAGACTTACCGTACCGTGTTCCTTTATTTTGTGTTCCAGTCAAAATACGCTCAGATTTCGCTCTTACTGAAATAAAATCCAATGTTTTAAAAATGATTTTTTCAACTTTTTTAGTGATGTCCAGGGAAGGTTATATCAAAAGTCGTGGTAAATAAGAGGTGAGTTAAGTCAGAATTTTCAGAAAACTAGAAAAAAAAAACTTTTTATTATTTATTTTTATATCTCTAAAACGCTAAAGCTATCTTTATATGGCGCAGTTTACTACACAGTTTTCTGTGCAGTCTGAAAACGGTCCCGTATAAAGGTAAAACTGCATGAAAAACTGTGTGCTAGTGTCAGATTTAAGCTGACATGACAGTCAATGTTTTTTATGTAAACGTTAAATAGACATTGGTTTATTGTATGCTTTTAAATACGTAAAAAAACAATAACATATATACATAATTAGCTAAATATACAATTTCCTGAGAGCAAACATACGATAATAACTTACAATCGCGTTTCAAAAATACACATATTTAGCGTGTCTTTTGACAGAAGTTTGACAGACTGCACAGTTTTCTGAACAAGAAACTGTGTAGTTTTCTGAACAAGAAACTGTCTCATATAAAGTGGGCATAAGCCCCACCCAAAAATTGAGTGAGGAAGTAAAAGAGCATTAGAAATTTTCTCTGTATGTCACATAGTTTTCGAAATAATTTTATATGACTGGGCTATATGGAACACGAACGCGTCCTGGTCGTCTACTGGTGACAATTCGTCGGCAGTTTGCGTCAGAGCTGCGGGACGTGGACTTGATTTTGGACGATGCACGGGAGCTGGCGGCCGATCGCTTGGCCTGAAGGCAGTTTGTGGAATTCATATTATTATATATTCAGCGGATATGGTATGATGATGATGATGATATGGAACACGGAAAGCATCACGGTACGGAACGTCACGTCACGTCATGGATATGTGTGAAGTTTCAATCCCTCAATCCTCTTAAAGAAGAAATTTCCAGTGGCATTCTTAGGAAAAAATATTTTACTCACATTTTCCAATACGAAAAATAATATTGGCTTAGGCTCCCAGATACGGGTTTTTTTTTCGCATTTTCACAGCAAAGATAATGAAAAATGACGATTTTACTACATCATCCGCAATACTTAACGCTCCGGCGAACGCAATGGAGAAGTCAACACAGCGCTTTCTTTTCATTTTTAAAATCAACCCTTATACAGGATGTAATATTTTGAATAGCCTGATTAAAATCGATTAAGTTGATTGATTGATTTTAAATCCCACTTCAGCACAACTTGTTTCCCGTTTTCTGGCACAGTTATTTCAGACTATATGAAAGCAGCCCCAAAATTTAAACATTTTTGTAAATGTTTTCAAATGTTTTTTTTTGTAAATAAAATTAATTTAGTAGGTAATTTCACATATTTTTCTTATCTTTTTTAAAGGGCACTGAATTGAGCCCCCCCCCCCCCCTAACGGCTGTGCTAAATATGTTATTTGTATATACGTTTTTTAAAGAATACAATATACCAATACCTACTTAAACGTATACATAAAAAAAAACATTAACTGTCATGTCAGCCAAACAGTTTTCGTTTTACATGGGACAATTTTTAGACTGTACAGGAAACCGTATAGTTTACTGTCCTGTATTAAGCTAGCTTGAGTTTGAAAAAATGCATTGAAACAGTATCGTTTACTTTAATTGTTTGATTGTGATCTGTTCATTATTTGTTTAGTGCCTTCGTAACAAGCTACGTCACTGTACACGTTTTTGGAATGAATAATATGTCTGACGTTTTAGATTATTTTTTCAGTGTAGGTACTTCGTTGTTCAAACAGTTTCGTCGAACAAGTACACTTTCGAATTTTCGTCAAGTTCATGATTTAAAAAAAAATCGTTTTGAGCATCCTGACACATTTCATCGTGTATTTAGCGTCCGCTGTTGACAATCCGTCGGCAGTTTGCATCAGAGCTGCGAGACGTGGACGTTGACTTAGGGGGATGCACGATAAGCTGGCGGCCGATCGCTTGACCTGGAGGCAGCTTGTGGAATCCATATGCTCCACATAGGGAGCGGATATGGTATGATGATGATGCTGATGATATATTTACAGTTTGCATGAGTAGAACAATAGGTGGTGAAGGGACATGGACTGAACTGACATTTGTGCACGTTTTGTTATATAAAAGGAAGTATTTAGAACTAATATATTGCTTAGTGGGGTAGTCCCTGGGGGTACTTTGTGTGCGCTCGCTGGGCGGCCCGTCCCGGGCTGTTTGTGTGTACGTGCGTGGAGGTCTCAAATTATATCCCATCCCTCAACTCAATTGTATTGTGTCTTTTGCAAGGATGGGATGGTCTTTGGATAGGTATTGTGATAGGGTACGGCAGGGGACGTATGAAATAGTGTCTGCCAGATAGGATAATAGGATGATATGCACACATGCGTTCTGTCCCGTCCCCGTTTTCCCTAATCCCCCCTCCATTGAGTCCCTGACCGCGGATGCACGGGTGGATGTCTGGGGTGGGGGGCCTGGAAAGGCGGGAGTTTGGGTGATGGAAACAATGACAATTATAATACATAAGCCGAGACAGTGGTAGGGGCAATGAAAGCATTTGTTCGCGTACATAACGTAAATTCATCATATTTTTATCTCAATTTAACAATTTTTAAAATCGTGGTTTAGCTTGTTGAAAAAATCGGTAGAGTTGGCTGTACTGAAAAAAGACTCAATAGTCTTTAAAGCAGTCTAGGAAAAGGGTGGGGCTTTCATATATTTACGTAGGTAGGTTTAAAGGTAGTTTTTATTTAAATCCAATATATGTAATTTTTATTTTTTGTTGTTCAACACCCTGTATGCCTTCCTCAGCTCAAATTCGCTTTCCATTTCGAACGTTTTCATTTTTAGTAAATCAAGAACGTGTTTGTATTTATATGGAGCTACTGAATGGAAAAGCGGAATAAAAATGCCTTCATTCCACGGGTTTTGTTTTTTAGTTTGATTTCAATTTCATAATAATTTGATTCTCATTACTTTTCAAATTTAAAACAATCTACTTTTCAAAGTTGAACACAACCTCATTTTATCATACACGATGATTATAATGACGATTATGATGGTGTTGATGATAATGATGATGATGTTGATGATAATGATGATGATGATGATAATGATGGTGGTAATGATGATTATGATGATGATGATGTTGATGATGATGATTATGATGATAATGATGATAATGACATAATGATGATGATGATGGTGGTGGTAATGATTTTTATGATGGTGATGATGATGATAGTGATGCATTCAAAGCCCTGTAAACGCCCAGATAACCCACATTCGTTTCTAGAGTTCTCTGTCTCTTTGGGGATATCAATAATATTTTATATTAGCCCAGCAAAGATAGGTATAATCCAGTAATATCCAGTAATATTTAAGTATCGGTACACATTCAAAATGTAAAAAAATTTAAGTATTTTATTTATTTCACAACACGTAATAATATTCATGTATCAACAAATTTTCGTGAGATTTTGAATTGTCTTTTTTTTTCTATAGTGATAAAGACGATACAAACAGGCTTCCGGACGTTATCTAAAATGTGTGAAAAACCTCTCGTTCTAAATTCCAGGGATTAATCTGGGAACTACAATTGTATAGAAATACCTCAGGACCGGAATTTAAAAAAGTATTATATGAGTAATAGCGTTATTTATGGAATTTGTACTTATCTTACGTTATATTTTAGATTTTACGTAACGAACTTTGATAAACAAAGCGAAAAAAAATCCTGGAGCAAAGTAAAGCACTATTAATCACTATTCATATTAGATTATTTTATTACAATGAGGGCTTTTACCCAATTGCTCTATTGATAAATCCGCCTCTGCCTACTTGTAAAACAAGGTAAGACGATCGACTTGATATTCCAGAACGTATTAGTTTAAGACTAGGCGGGGGCGGCTTGTGTTAGTTGAGAAAATGGGCATAAATAAATACAGCGGAATTCTGATTATCCCCGAGGCTTTTATTCTGGCGCATTTTCCCAGAATCCTTTTAACAAGAGTATACAAGCAGAAATAATTTAAGTAGTATTATATATATCTAAGAAATAAAATAAGAAGAAATTCTCCTTTTTTTTCGGAGGACACGTGTTAGAGGTATTTTTTATTTTGTATTAAAATTACGGTTATCATATATAATAATTATTTTTTACTTATTTAAAAATTTTGGTGTATAGGTACACAATATTATATTGTACGATGAAAGCCCCACCCTTCGGATTCGATTGCCGATGGGAGTCAATATGAAATTGCCATCAGTCTTGCCAGTCATCACAAATGAAATATTAATGTGAAAAATCACACTGTAAATAAGTATTTTATGTTAACCTCCACGGAAATCGAGCCCGTGACCTGATGCATGGTAGTCTAACGCACTAATCACTACACCACTAGGCGGAATTCTTAATAAACACATTCGACGGTTTATAAAGATACCGGCACAACTGCAAAAAATGACTTTCCGAGTATTTGGTATCAAAATTTTCGTAATTGTATGCTCTATGTAAGAATACCAAAGACAGTAACCCTTCCTGGCGGTACATTTTTGAAGTTACAAAAGTCCCGTTATCATAATAAAATAGAGCATACAATTACGAAAATTTTTATACCAAATACTCAGAAAGTCATTTTTTGCAGTTGTGCCGGTATCTTTATAAACCGTCGATTTGTCCTTGAATCACATTGAAACTACAACTACTATCCCTTATCCGCACCCAATGGTGCATAGGGCACTGCACGGCACACCAAGTGCAGTGTATCTTGATCATTTTATTACAAGAAGGTAAGATGATCAGTCCAGTACCAGTCCAAGGTATCACACTTTGAAATATCTACAGTTATCCTGTCTTATATTCTACAATCCCATTTTTCTTTATTGCTTCCTAACCAATTCTTAATTTGAGTTTTCTTTGTAGAATTCGTACGAAATTGTACAGTGATAGAAAATAATGCTCCCAAAACTTCAAAGAAGATTCATCTTGAACAAACATCAAAGAAAATGCTGAAAGCCTGGAAATGTACCAAATATTTTCTACCCTTGGATGTTTATTTAAGATTAACTGAATAGACCAAATATTATAATCATTTTAATAGGAGGTTTCTTTATATAAAAAAATTTCTTACAATGAATGCTCAATAAAAAATCTTTCATTAAGCATGTATCTACATTTAGGTGAATATTTCATCAGTAATTATTATTTAATGAGGCTCCGCTACCGTAAGCTAGCGTCAGAAATTTAGGCGTTTTCAAAATTATATTCCCGATTTGTTGACTGCCCTAAAATTATGAAAAATATATCACATATTAGTGGTGTGGCATTCTATCCCCTCTGCCTACCCCTTCGAGGAAAAGGCGTAATGTTTAGTTACTTTTGTCAAAACAGACAGTATAAATACAATTTTTAAACCTTTGCCCTGAGCACTGATAAATTAATATTTTATATAGCCTTCAGAGAAAAATATTTTATTTAATTAAATAAAGCCCTTGTTATGGAAGCTTTTTTGATTGATGGAAGGTATTTTAAATATGATTCATCAAAAAACAAAAGCACGCCAAACCTTACTTAACTAAGCGAGGATGAGTAAAAGGATGTTAATTTGATTTATTTCAAGCATTTACTTCATTTCAGGACAATTATGTTTTAATCTACAGCCTAACTGCCTAAAAGCCTTGGGATCTCGGATATGACAAGTGAACAAGCTATTGTTTTGGCAAATATTAAAAGTAACTCCTTAATTATTTTTTGAAAACAATAATAGTAAACAATACAAAAAAAGGAAGGCAATCTGTGGCGTCTGTTTTTTAACCGATTAATTAAACTCAACAAAACATGAACACTCGCTTTGCCTCAAATATAAAAAATTATTTACTTCCTAAAAGAAAAAATAACGATAGCGCAGCGCCACTTCACATTTATTGGACCTAAGATATATATAACCAAATGGACACACAAACCAAATTATTAACCGACTTCTCCAAATACAGGGTCGGTGTCGTTAGTTGGATAAGTCTAATGGGTCGTGTATATATTGAAAACGCCTACAAAAATATGGCTATGTAATTATTAAAATTTGGTATGCAAAAATATTGTTTTGTAAATTCTTAATTTGTGAAATCCAAACTTTGTTCTATTATACTAATTATGTAAATATTCAATTATGTTTAGTACTACAATGTGTTATGTATAATACTACAATGCCCTGACTCGACACGGACTATCTAGTGAGTCGGGGCCAGATCATTGGCATCATCATGATCACTGATTGAGTCGCCATCCATCCCATTGTTGTGATTATATTTAATGTGCACAATTAACAAGTAATATGCAATTGTTCAAAATTTGGCAATCGGTAAAACAAAAAACCGTTTTTTTTTTAAATTTAAAAACATATTTTATATTTTAAAAGCTCAAATACACCCGGATATGATCATGAAAAAATCTCTTATATTTTATCTTATTGTTTTAAAAAAAAAGGTAAAACATACAAGTTTAAATAAATAATGGGATATTTAGTTAAATTCACTTTATTTGTTTTATTCTCCGTGTCTAAATTAATCCAATACTTTTTAAAAAGCGCTTTTAGTAATCATTTTTCGAAAGGTAGCATGGGAACCAAAAACAAATATGTGATTTTTAATTTTGTATTTTATTTTTGAATTTTAAGGCTCAAATTTTGTGTTCTATTTTTAAATATCTACCCCTCTCTCTGCCAATAACAATCAAAGGGGCGAGATAAGCACCCTTTACCGCCAAAAAGAAACTTCTACTCTTGAAAATTTCACCCTTTTGAAGGGAAATAATTTAATATTTGTATAAAAAAGCAAATTTGACATGGTACATTATTTGCTCGAGTAAATGGATATATTACTTAACATATTTAATTTTCATATTAAATAAATTTTTAAATTACGGGCAATTATTTTCTTTGCTGACAATAATTATTATTTTTATTCATTAAAAAAAAGTAATTATAGACGACGATGTAATTGAGAGAGTTTTTGAAATGAAATATCTAGGAGTAATTATCGACTCAAAACTATTATTTAATAACCATGCAGAATATATACATAAAAAAATATCTAAAAAAAGTGTCATTACTAGGAAGGTTAAGAAATAAGTTAAATCAGAAAAGTGCCAAAACAATATATGAAACAATAATAGGTCCTCATATTGATTACTGTGCTACAGTATTATTTTTGTGCAACAAAGGTCAAATAAAAAAAATACAGATCCAACAAAATAAAGCAATGAGAATAATTCTGAAGCGTAACAGATATTCAAAAATTAAGAAAATGTTGAAAGATCTTGGTATGATATCCGTGAAAGAAAAGATTGATTTAAATACAATGGTGTTTATTCATAAAATGCTAAATGGTTTTATTATTACTAGATTATTTTATGACAAAGGTTCAGTTTAACCGCAACACCCATGAGTATAACACCAAAATTAAAAATAATTTAAAGAGAATCAATAGATCTAAGACATGTACTCAGAACAGCATAATGTACAAAGGATTCAAAAGGTATAATGAACTACCGGAGACCGTCAAACAAATAAACGGATTAAATGAATTCTGAAGCAAGCTAAGTAAAATACTAATGCTGTAATAAATATTTATGTAATATATATGCTGTAAGAATTTTTTATTTTTATAGCTAAATAAAAATGTACAAAAAAAACAAACTACACCTGATGATGGAAAGTTCTGTTTTCCGAAACTATAGTAGTGCTTAAATAAATTCAAATGGTCTAAATAACAAAGTTTTCTATTTAATTAATTTAACTTGTTTCCTTCTTACTGATACAGCTATTTTCGACTGTATAAAAAAACACTAAAAATTTAAGTACCTATACCATAGAACTCATAGTATGTTTAAAAGTTATTCCTCGTTTTCATTTCGCCCTTAGCCCATCTTATCGTATATTTATCAATGTGTTCATTAGTTGTGCTTGAGTTGGAATAAATATAAATTTTACAACGTTTTATGTCTTAAAGGTCCGGGAGGTTTATGTCCTGTCGAATTGCAATCCCTCTCCTATGCCTTTCCCTCTCACAGTAAATAATAACAATACTCTTTTGTAACATTGGATTTGACTTAACCCTTAGAGTACTGTGTTTGAAACGATCCACGGCATCCGGTGATGTAACCTCGGGTTACCAATACAAAATGTTGATTCATAACTTTTACAAATGTATTTTTCATATAAATGTTTTTTTTATCAGTGTGAAGTTAGTATCTCTGTCGGTCATATTATTTTTTTAAGCTAAAAAAACGCATTTAAAAAAATCATAAAATTTCTGAAACATGCAGGTAAAAAATATTTTTAAATATTTTTACTTACAATTCTTATACGTATCAAACATTTTTTTCCGATGTAAAAAGGTTCGATTGAAGATTAACGAAAATACCAGTGCTTTATTTTGATTATTTACGGATATATGAATTATTTAGTGAGATTTTGCAACGCGTCTTAGGTACATCACCGCAAGGCGAGGGTTAATACGGTAATAATAAAAATATATTCCTTATGTATGGTAGTAAAGCGTGGTGTTGGAAAAAGAAGGATGAAAGTAGACTGAATGTTGTTGAAATGCTATCTCTTAGACGAATGTGTGGTAAGACTATGTATGATAGGTGGTACAAATGTCGAAATTGGAGCAGAGTGCAAGGCTGAGACATTATCGACAAAATTAATAAAGGGCTTTTACCATGGTTTAGTCATGTGGAGCGAATGAGTGGTTAAAGAACGGCTAAAAGAAGTTTAAATGCAAGTGTGCCTGGATGTAGAAGCCACGGAATGCCGAGAAAGACATGGCATGACCAAGTACGTCAAGTACTTGAAAGTGGACATGTGAAAAGTTGGAATTATCGGCGTATGTGCATGAGAAGATGTATGAATGTAGAGGAAGCAAAGGAAGTATGTCAGGACAGAGTGGAATGGCGTTCTATCCTCTCTGCCTACCCCTACGGGAAATGCAGTGATGGTTAGTTAGTTAGTTAGTTTATATTCCTTAGTTAAACATGCATTGCTGACGATATACGATATTAATTATATCGCGTATCATGGCAAAATCTAATTTGTTGAGAACCTTAATTCACATTTCCGTATCCTTCGCTGAATCGTTCCGGATATTGCTAATACAAAGGAAGTTCCGCCATATTGATTTGATGGCCCCGGACGAATACTTTTACTTCCGGTGACATGACGCAATAAAAAAGCTTCGTCCGTATGAAAAAGACGCTAAAACCTTTTTTATAGAAGGTTGTTTAATGGACAATTATTTATTTATGCTTAGTAATTGATTGCTAACATAGGTACTCTATTTATTTATTTATATGTTTTATGTACAATTTCAAGAAGTAATGGATAAACGTGGGCTTATTGCCATGTAGCAATATTTCCCAACTAAGCTTAGGTTTAGTGGATGCTTAACAATAACTTAATGTTTGTAGCACTCGCTTTGTACTTTCAATAATTATGAAATAAAACATACTTTGTTGTAAACTACTTATGTTTTCAAAAAAACATTTCTTTTTATTTATTCATATTTTAATGTTGTTCACACAGTGATATGTTAGGTACAATGAACTAAGATCAATTTAAGGTAATATATACAACATAACACCAATTACGTGGACAACATAATGTACAAGACAAATTTCTGAAGACAAAAATTATTATGTTATGTCATGTTGTGGTTTGTGTGAGGAGTGTGGTGTACGTGTTGGGATATCTGAATATTTAAGCGCAGGAGACAATAATATGTAGGTTATAATAAGTTTGCGCTACTCAGCCTCCGCTTACAGTCGCTAATGAATTATTTTTACGAAGCCCTTTGAGAGTAATATCGTTGTTATTTATTTATCGGTGTTTAATAATTAATATATAACAATAACAAAATTAAGTAGTATATGAAACAATTAGTTAAAAATAACAAGTTTCAGAGTAAGGTCAAAATAATAAAAAAAAATTCATTTAAAAATCAACATGTATCCAAAATACTATTTAAATTAATATATTAATTTTATAACAAATAACAAACTGATTTATAATTTAAAAAATACGCAAGCGCAGCTACCTTCAGAACTATAAAACAATTATTTATTTTTAAAAAGCTATGTTGGCAATTAGGGTAAGTAGGATCATAAAGTTGGATAGAGTAGAGGCACTTTTACATTACATTTTATTATTTTTAATTTTACACTTAATAAAAATACACCTAAATCCATTTTATGTAAATAAAAATATTTTTTTTAAATAAGTCGTTAGCACGGGCTACACCAGGACAAATTTATCTAAATTATATTGCAATAAAATATTTTTATGTAAATAAACCTTAAATTTAAATATTTAATAAAGTTAAAAATAAATTAAGTGCTCAACCTACCTTGGTGGTTAAAAAACTATTACATCCCCTTGGCTTGAATCTTGTATACAATATATTGTATTTCTTTAAATAGATTAACCCTTTTATTTGTTGATTTGTGTAGGCTTACAAACCGATTAATTCCCGCTAGCTTTATCCTTTCCTACCCCGAACCACTCGATCCTTGGGGAATGGAATAAAGATTAATATAACCAGTAAAGATATAACCCTTTTCTTTTGTTCCTATCATAATGAAACTACTCTCTTCGGCGTAATAAAACGCTTCTTCGAGCTAACAATATAATAATAATTATTATTATTATTTCGGTTATTCTTGGTTTATCAAAATTTTGTGTACGAATTTTTGTAGACAAGTTACGGGATTATACCCATGCTTAATATCTTAAGGAAGAAGTAAAAATATAAACAATAATAAATTGGAGAGATATCTTCAGGCGTCTTCTAGTAAGTACCTTATTAAACTCAGTTCTAGTCTTACCTACAGCCAACAATTGCTAAAATGCTTAGCAATTTTCTCAACAGAGGTCTATAGCTATGCAATATCGGAATGACGAAGGCAATTTCAATATATAACAAGGTTTCAAAAATTTGATTTATATTTGGTTATCAGATTGGCGAATGTTATAATACATCAAGTGGCCACTTAACCTAGCCGATGATAGGTCATAAGCCCTGTAAACGCCTAGATAATCCTAAAATTCATTTCCAGAGCTTCTCTGTTGAGATATCAATAACGATTTGTTATTGGTTTGTTTATTATTGTGAATAAAGAAAACATTTTTTATACAGAAATCTGTGGAAAGAGGAAAAATGTATTTTTCTTAAAAACTTAAATATTTCATTTTTGGAGCTTTAACGTTATTTTCATCAATCTAGATACGGATTCCACAAACTGGCTAGTATGGATATCAAACACTAGGCGGAATAGGGAATGCTGTAATATGTACATCATGTGGCTACTTAAACCGCCAATGGCTACTTAACAGGGCCAATGACACGTCATTTGCCCTGTAATCGCCTAGATATTCATAATCCCTTTATTTCTAGTTTCTGTTCAGAAATCGATGTTGTGATTGTATTTACATTTTTATTTGTAACAAAATACAGATTATAATTTAATTTTTCTCGAAAATTACTGAAAAATACCCTGATTTTTTTTTCGCTTTTTCAGCGTAACAAGTATGATCAAAATCAGTGTTTTTTATCACTTTACGTGATGCGGGGATAAAAATAGAGCTTTTATGGGTAAAGGGTTATGAAAGGGGGATGAATTACCCTCTATACCAAAAGCCAGTGGGGTTAATAATAAACCCTTTAATATTGACAGCAGCTATTGTTGTGTACTGGGTACACGAACCCTCCAAAATTCTAAAATCGTGTAGAAATAAATTTATTTTTATTTGTAACCTATTGAGAAAAAAAAATGGAAAAGCGTATCATCATTATTCCCTATTTGGAGCATACGGATTTTTCAAACGATCGGCCGTCTGTTCCCGTGCATCCCTCCAAGTCAGGTCCACGTACCGCAGTTCTCTCGCAAACTGCCGACGAATTGTCAGCAGTGGACTTTCAGGACGCGGACTCCAAGGACCTGATGTCTTATAAAATAGGCAACGATGAAACCTTTCGGGAGGTATAAGTAGTAAGTATTGAATGACCCAGCCAACCGGAACGCCTTCGCCGGATGACTGTAGAAACCAAGGATATTAAATCCATCCAGGTTATATTCATTTGCGTATACACTCCCTTAAATTCACTCAGCCACGCCTCGAATCGCGACCCTTAAGTAATCAGTCGCGTGAGCCAAAATATTAATATGACTAGAATAATAGGTCATCCGAGGGATTAATTATTATTTTTATTAACTCAATGTTTCTAGCACTTACTTTATGGTTTTCCATAATTATGAAATTGAACAAACTTTTGTTTTAAACTACTTATTTATTTTTAATAATGCCAACCGGTTTCGGAGATACTCCTCCTTCTTCAGGGCTTTGTATAAAAGGGCTTATACAAAGCCCTGAAGAAGGAGGAGTATCTCCAAAACCGGTTGGCATTATTAATAATAAATAAGCTACAACATTTTGGGCGTGTTCAAATACTTGTACACAAATCTGGATTTTATCCCTAGACGGAAGTAGGTATAATAAGCAGAATGGGGAATGTTGTAGTACATGAAGTGGCCACTTAACCCAGTCAATGACAGGTCATAAGCCCTGTAAATGCTCAAATATCCATATTCCTGAATTGAAAAAAATCTACCTTATCTCTTTAGGGGATATAAAAATGGAATCAATACGTTGTTTAAAAACAAAAGTCTGAGTCAAAATGTATTTTTATTCTATCGATATCCTTTTCATTTATTTTGTCAATACTATCAATATTGCCGTTTTACCTTAGCAAACTACTACAGAAGCTTATTTCCGACCCTCGCTAAACCTCTTTAGTGAGTGAAATAGCTGAATATTACAACCGAATTCTTTAATAGCTTAATCCTCATAGTAATAGTAATCGATTGTTTCCGTTGTTCCGTCCTATTGACCTACTGAAGTGCTCTAAATGAAATAAATAAAAATAAATCGATTATATTTACTAGTTTATTTATTAATTCGTTTCTCGTTCTTGATGTTTCGCTTCCCTAAAGGTCTTTAGTTCTACCGATTTATTTCCATACATATCTAGTCTAAAGCCCCCTTTTATGGCGCAGTTTACTACACAGTTTTCTGTGCAGTCTGAAAACGGTCCGTGGGGTAAAGCTAAAACTGCATGAAAAAACTGTGTGCTAGTGTCAGATTTAAGTTGACATGACAGTCAATGTTTTTTATGTAAACGTTTAAGTAGACATTGGTTTATTGTATGCTTTTAAATACGGAAATTACATTATTAGCTAAATATACAATTTCCTGAGAGCAAACATACGATAATAACTTACAATCGCGTTTCAAAAACACACATATTTAGCGTGTCTTTTGACAGAAGTTTGACAGACTGCACAGTTTTCTGAACAAGAAACTGTGTAGTTTTCTGAACAAGAAACTGCCCCATATAAAGCGGACTTAAGGCATTGATTCATTGTAAGAACTATCTCAATAGTGCTTAAATCAGATCGTGTGGTGGAAATAACCTCTTAAGATTACAAAGGTAAAGCTTTGTACTCTTAAGCCCTTAAAAAGTTTCTCTATCAAATTTGACGATGGAAAAAGAGAGGATAGTATTATTTGTTTTTTTTTTTAAATAGAAAAGTAATATTATAGTATCTGTATTAAGACCATACGCTGTCACGTTACCCGAGGTCGCTTCACAATACAATCGTACTCCTCAATTTACCCCCTGGAATTAAGCACTAGAGCAATGATTTTTTCACACTTTTTAGATATCGACAAAATGCGTGTTTTGTTCATCATATTTTTTCGATATTTTCGGAGGAAATCGAAGACTACGATTGTATGGAGAAGCGCCCGCGGGTCACGTGAGAGCGCATGCTTTTAACCATCATAAGTATGATATACAACAACTACTCTCCCTTATCCGCACCCAATGGTGCATAGGGCACTGTATTGATACACATGCACAAGTACGGCGAATCTTGATCATTTGTCACATGAATGCAAGATGATCAGTCTAACGCTTTAACGCCAGTTATATGGATTACACATGATGTATTTTTATGTGAAAAACATACTTAAAAAAATATTTCATGTTGACCCTGATCGAGATCGAACCCGCGACTTCATGCATGGCAGCCCAACGCGTACACCACGAGACGGACAAACGGACCAATTCGGACCGGATTCTTGCCATTGCACTGTGTATAAACAAGTTCTGATAATTGGCAGATATGGGTATCAAATACTAGGGGAATGGGGAATGTTTTAATACATTAAGTGGACATTTAACCCAGCCAATGACTGGTCGTAGGCCTTATAAACGCCTTTATGAGTCGTATAGTAACGAAGGCGACAATGTAGGTCTGACAAATTTTCAACAATTTAAAATAAACTTGGTAAGATTTCCGTTTTTTTTTATCCCTTCTCAATCAAGACGGCTATAAATTATTCAAAGTCATATTTAAAGTCTGACTTTGGGGTCAAAAACGGAAATCTCACTAAGTTTACAATCATACAACTTTAAATTGCTGAAAATTTGTCAGACCTACACCGCCTTTGTTATTACACGACTCATATATACATTTTCCCTTCCAAACATCTCGTCTATGTTGAAATGTTAAAATATATGTTGATAAGTCTAACAAACCGTTTACGGCCATTTAAGTTAAGTTTTTTTTTTTCTCTTCTGTTTATTTTCTGTTATTTTTAAATTAAAGGTTGAGTTTTTGTCTAAAAAAGAATCTCATGGCATGAAAAACACTAATTGGCTTATTTAAATACCCTACCATTTCCTGTTTTGTGAACCATTTTTCAAAAATAATTGGTTGTTCAATTTACATTTCCCCTAGAGTGAAAATTTAGAAAAATAAGATTTTTAAACGTTTTTCGTGAAAGAACTCCATTTACACAGTAAATTTAATTTTGATTGGTGTAAAAATGAATTCATTTCGCAAAATTATATTTTTATTAATTATTGAGTTTTCTTAAATGATTTTTCTTTTAACATTTCAGACTAAGTACCACATTTCAGACTAAGTACCACATTTTTATTGGTATCAAAAAATTATACTACTTAGTACTATTACTATCTTATCCGCAGCCCGTGGTGCATAGGGCACCGTATTAGTGCGGTGTAGGTATAAAGTTATGTTTTATTATGAAGGCAATATGATCAGTCTTACGTTTCAGCCCCAGTGCAAGGTTCACGTGAAATATTTTTATGTGAAAAGCCACATTTGGATAAATATTTCATATTGACCCAGTCGGGAATCGAACCCGCGACCTCATGCATGGTCATCTCTATAACACGGGATGGACACTCATTGTTAAGTATAATTATCAATATTCCAAAAAACCTTTTCTGTATAAAACTACAAAAATAATTCAACGCAATTAAAACTTTCCCGGCCCCAAAATCTGGTTAAATTTTCACAACCTCAAAATAAAATAATTTCACACCTCAAAATTTTCAATTTAGTTTCAAAATTACTTATAAAGTTTGATGAATGTGTTGGTTATACAGATTTGACGTTGAAAGAGCTTTGTCAAAGCTCAGTGTTAGGATAATTATTAATTTTATGCGATTGTATTCTGTTGATTGCTTTTATTTATATCAGTGTGTGTGTTTTTAGTAATAACGGATCAGACAGCTTTATAATTAAATTATTTCCATCAATCCTTAATAAAGCTTTGTTGTACTTTTAACCAATTTTAACCAATTAAATTAAAATGACAATAAAAATGAGGCTTGCCGCTCAGATGAAGATTTCCGTTTTTACCAATAAAATTCACACAATTTTTTATTTTTTTGATTTTTTAAAAAATGATTGAAAAATTACAATATCAAGGGAATTTTTTTAAAATTTTTACTATGTCATATGAATTTTTTAGCGCGGTTTGAAATAGCGCTTTTTCAAATTGCTCGCAAAATCCTCCATTTAGCGCGCATGCGGTGTGACGTCACAGCAATATAGGCGCTCACTACGGAATGAATTTCACGCCTTCCACGGTGGACGGGTATGACGTCATTAGCCAATAACGGGCGTTAAAAGTCACTCGTAATTTCGTGTTTTTAAAACATAAATTTATAAATGAAAACAAAATTTTTGATCACTGTGTTTTATATCGTTGGAATTGTAAAAATATACTTTAAATATTTATAGCGTTTTCAAGGATATTCATGTTTTCGGGAAGAACCCTATTGTTCTCAAATCGTTCTGCTTATTTGCCTAGGATATATTTTAGTATATTATGATATTTTTTAAAGTTGTTTGGCTGTCAATAAAACTGGAATCTAATTTTTAAAAATAATTTTAACTCTGGTCTTAGGTACAACGCTTTAACGTAAATACTAGTAGAATACTTCCTTCACAAATAACTTTATTATTATATATTTATAAATAATCTGCAACTTAACGACAGTGGGCTTGGAAAACAGAAAAATTAAACGAAAAATTACAAGATCATTGGTGTAATCATTTTATAAATCGGATAATAAATAACAGAGGTTTAAAGTTTAATTTTAGTAAAGATTTTGTATTATAGGCGATCGGTGGCGTCACCGATCGTATGTGGAATATAAACTACAGATGCATCTCGCTTATTAATTTAGCGATTTACGAACTGATTGCACTAATGGCTTTGTGATTCTTTGCTTTATTTTTCTGCATTCACAGAATTCAGAATTGAAAAAAAATTACCAGCCCATAACGAAAACCGTGCAAGCCTTGTCACTCAACATACCCGTATTTTCAGGATCTGAAATACCTACCATCATTAATAATAAACCTGTTCTACCTAACACCATATTTCATACACCCACCGTACATAATACATCAGAAACTCCCTTTGTAGTGTAAAGTATCTATATAGTAGTTATACATACCCCTGACATGCCCAAGTTGACATGGGGTTGACTAAGAACAGGCCACCTGCCTGGACTTATTATATATTTAAACTTTGAACTACCCACTGGGGTCATTGTGTTAAACGAAGGCGCTCTTTAACGCGAGCCTTAATAAAATTAATTGTACAAGTCCACAGGTGTAGTGTTAAGTAAAGAACTGCTTTAAACTATTATATTAATGCAAGTATTTTTATTTGTGATAATTTTTTTATCACAAAAATAAAATGAGTGACGAAGAAGCTTTTTCAATGCACGGGAATGTGGATATTTAAGCGTTTACAGGACTTATGATCTTCCATTTGCTGGGCAAACGACCATTTTATGTATTTTTAAAAAATTTATTGCAATGCAAATTAGTTTGGTTTCTAAAAGACATCACGGTTTATCATAGGCATCACCCTGGATTTTTCAGTGTTAATCTTTCAAAATTCATTGGCTTAATAAATTATTCCTTATCTCGTTTTGGAGCTGTCTATGGGTTTATTGATTAAGCTTTATTACGAATTAATTATGTAGGAAAAACAACGTGTTTTAGTATGCTTTAATAAACTTCTACTGTAAACAAAATAAATAAACAGGCTTTATAAATAATTTACTTTGCATTTATAAGCAAATCAGAAGTAGGGGTTGATACCCTTCAGTTTTAATGCATTAATACGCTTAGAATTCCATATAAACACTAGGAGTAAATAGGTACATTATTCGCAATATGTGAAGTGCTTTTGTTAGTATGTAGAGGCATTAAAAAGCTTGCGTGCAATTCTTTCATAAAATGTTTTTTACAGTCGTTCATGAATAATGCAGTTAACGTGTCCGTTGCTAGAAGGGGTTTCCTTCTATAGTGTTGCATTACTTCTTTTCTATTTGTGTTTTCTATTACACCACGCCAGCGGCAGCGCTTCGATTCTGTAAGTGTTTTTAAACTACTGCGCATACGATTTTGTACTGAATTCGTATGCGCAGAAGTGTCTAAAACCTTAGAGAATCGCACCGCAGGATATCAAATTGCATAAAAGTTAATTAGGTCAAAGCTCTTCATCGACAATATTTGTGACTACGGTGACTATAATGATGATGAAGACATCATTAATGATGATTAAGACATCATAAATGATGATGAAGACATCATAAATGATGATGAAGACATCATAAATGATGATGAAGACATCATTAATGACGATGAAGACATAATTAATGATGACGCGGACATAATTAATGATGATGGAGACATCATTAATGACGATGAAGACATCATTAATGATGACATAGTAACCTAAACGATGATAGCTACTTTAATGATTAAAAGTAAAATGATAATAAAATGATTGACATACATAGGTAATGTAAAAGCAATATAAATGCATTTTATGAATTCGTTCCCAGCACAAGACAGCTCAGTAAGAAGATTTTAATTCATTCGTCAGTAGAGACATAAATATTGATTGTTTTATTAATAATGACAACAGTTGCATTAATGATGTCTAGGCATCAGTGTATAAGCATAAGTATAACGATGTTTGCGATGTCGGTGATAGTAGCAGCATTAGATATAATACATATTTGATGCCAATAATAGCATCATTGATGATGGTGGCGGCAAAATTAATGATAACAACATTGTTGATGTCAATAGTATTGACAGTGTTGATGTGGACGTCCAGGTAGCCGAGAACCTGATGCTTTGTAAAATAGGCCAAGTTACTACCCCGATCAATTTATTAGTAAGTACTGCAGTCCGTGCCCGTCCGGGTCTCAATGTAAGGACATGGAAAAGAAGGGATCAATTGTCGGATGACAGTACATAGATACCAAGGATTGCTGCGTTCGCTGCAAAAACATTACAGTGGATGAAACACGATTTTTTTCCAGCCTGTCTTTTTAACCGCATATTGTTTTTTTTTCTGTAGGTCGGGCCCGCCTGAACGACGCCAACAACACCCTCGGGCGACTGAGCCGCTCGGCCTCCGAACTGTCGGGCGGCGGCGTGGGCGGCGGCACGGCCGACTGCTGCGCCGGCCCCGCCCGTGCGCGCTCTGCCCAGCCGCGCCGCCCGCCCAGCGTCATGAACAGGACACAGGGGTTCTTTCACACGCTGAAGGTAAGAGTAAGGAGATATACCGACTGGTCAGAACCGGCAATTATTATCTACTATATTCACAATCTAATCTAACACATGAACAGAACACAGGGGTCTCTTTCCACGCTGAAGGTGAGAGTAAGGAGATATACCGACTGTTCAGAACCGGCAATTATTATCTACTATATTCACAATCTAATCTAACACATGAACAGAACACAGGGGTTCTTTCACACGCTGAAGGTGAGAGTAAGGAGATATACCGACTGTTCAGAACCGGCAATTATTATCTACTATATTCACAATCTAATCTAACACATGAACAGAACACAGGGGTTCTTTCACACGCTGAAGGTAGAGTAAGGAGATATACCGACTGTTCAGAACCGGCAATTATTATCTACTATATTCACAATCTAATCTAACACATAACACACAGGGGTTCTTTCACACGCTGAAGGTGAGAGTAAGGAGATATACCGACTGTTCAGAACCGGCAATTATTATCTACTATATTCACAATCTAATCTAACACATGAACAGAACACAGGGGTTCTTTCACACGCTGAAGGTAAGAGTAAGGAGATATACCGACTGTTCAGAACCGGCAATTATTATCTACTTCGGTTCACTGTGCTTCCTTTCGACACAAGGCACTGCGTGTATGTGCTGTCGTCCCCACGCTGAAGGTGTTATGGAGGAGATCTACCTTTCTGTTCACTGAACCTCTTGCAACTTTTGTTTGTTATCTATTATTTTGTAATATACGTGTAATTATGTCTAAATTACATTTTTACCAATGATTTTGGTTACTTTTTCATTTTTTTTTTTACACATATTTGTAACTGTAATTTTTCTGAGTAAGGAGGAGATACTGAGGGGGGTCAGAGGGATGGGGGGGATATAGATATATACCTCCTCCCCCCACACAAACTGCATAAGGTAGATACAAATAGTACACAACATTTCTTCCTCACACAGCTGAAAGAGAGTAGGACTCTTGAGTAAGGAGAATATGTATACCGACTGCTCAGAACCGGCAATTTATTTTTATTTATATTATAATAATCTAGTATCTAACACATGTAACTAATATTATTACACAAGGAAATTTTTTTTTTTCCTAACTATTCTCATCCTACTATTATACATTTTTCAATTTAGCTATAATACCGACCTACACTAATATTTTTTCACACGTATATTTTTTTACATTTAACTAAATAACTTTACGGTTTGGACATTGCTTATTTCCTTTCGATACACTTTAATGCACTGCGTGTATGTGCTGTCGTTCCCCTTGCGGGGTTGGTGTTATGGACCCTTCTCTCTTTCTTAATCCACTGGGATAATCTTGCTTGTGCATTTGGCTACCGTGCATGTTCGCTGGTTATTCGATTAGTTTTGTAATATTTATTTACATGTGATTATCATATTAAAATTTACTTTTGGACTGGTACTGAAGCGTAAAGCTGATTTCCTACCTTTAAACTAATATATTTTTACGTAGAGCTAATATTAAGGACATTACACTGCATAATTTGGCTTTTTCCTAACTATTCTCATCCTACTATTATACATTTTTCAATTACCAGCTATAATATAATACCCCTACACTAATATTTTTCACACGTATATTTTTACATTTAAACCTAAATAACTTTACATTTTGTTCATTTCTTATTTCATCTGGAATCTCCTCATACACTTTAATGCCCTAATACATTAGAAAATTCTGTGACATAGCTTTTCTTTTCTTTTCTAATCTTATATTTTTTTAATCTACACTGTAGATAATACTTGCCGTGGTTGTGCATTTGGCTACCGTGCATGAGGTCGCTGGTTCGATTCGATGCGGGGTCACTACATGAAATATTTATTTACATGTGATTTTCATATTAAAATTTAATGTGTAATACCTTGGACTGGTACTTAAGCGTAAAGCTGATCTTCCTACCTTGTAAACATAATGATATTGTTACTACGCAGAGCCACTTGGCACCGCAGTCGAAGTAAGGAGCGCGTGCTGGGCGGTGGACGCGACGGCTCAGCGGGTAGCAGCACAGAGTACGCCGGGGACCTGAGCTCGGAGCACAGCACGCCCAGCACGCAGTCACCGCGTCACAAGGCCACCAGCATACAAGGTAGGGAACACTCCCTTGCTACCAGAATACAAGGTAGAAAACACTCACTAGCTACCAGCATACAAGGTAGGGAACACTCACTAGCTACCAGCATACAAGGTAGGGAACACTCACTAGCTACCAGCATACAAGGTAGGGAACACTCACTAGCCGACCAAAAGCACACAAGGAAGGAAGCACTAATTTCATAATATAAAAAGTGTACTGCGTGCTTTACATTTAAATACCTTGCCATAGACTGAAAGAATATTTTTAATAATAACTAGAATAACTAGAATGTTCAAGTTCGTAACATAAGAATTTCAATTTAAAGTTTAATAAAGAAAATGGTTCCATCTGCACTGAAAACTGCTTACTTAAGATAATTTCTTCCCTCCCTTGAGGAGAAGTTGGGGAATGTCCAAAAATGACTTACAAAACGAAATACACTATATTTACACGAATTTTGTGTCTTGTTTACATGAAATATTACGGCGTTTTATCTTCACAGAGAAGACATGAAATATTATCACGTAGATACGCAAATATTTAGAAATTCTGACATCTTAACAGAGATGAATCTCAATTAGGTACAACGTGTTTTGTGAAGTACTATATTTTATATTTTATATATTCTCAAAGAATCCCTAGAAGATCGGAGAATAAATAGACATTTTCAACAAACATCAGATATTATTGATATCTCAACAGAGACAAAGAAACTCTGGAAACGAATGTGGGTTATCTAGGCGTTTACAGGGCCTTATGACCTGTCATTGGCTGGGTTAAGTGGCCACTTGATTAACAGTTTTAACAGTTAACAGATAACAGTTAACAGTTTTTATGATTAACCAGGGGAAAAATTTAATACTGCTGACAATATTCAATTTTTACCTGTGTGAAATAATATTTCATATAGGTTACAATATAATAAATAATATTATTTTTAGCATAAATCTGTATTGATAAAAAACATACCGACTGAGTTAGTGAAAATCAGATTTACAAAGTTACAAAGTCAGTTTTTTCTGAGTTTTCACATGTGCACTTTCGAGTACTTGATCATGTCATGCCTTTCTCGGTCTTTCTCGACTACTACATCCAGACACGCTCCCATCATAGATTATTTTTAGCCGTTCTTTTCATCATTCATTCGCTCCACATACTGAACCATCGTAAAAGACCTTTCTTAAGTTTGTCGATAGTGCATATCTCAGCCTAGCATTCTGCTCTAATTTCGACATTAGTGCACCTACAAATCGTACATAGTTTTAACACACACTCATATTTTTTTTAAAATAAGCTGTCAAGCTCTGTACCTACCCCTCAAACCTTTAATGTCGAACCCGTAGATGACTAGGGTTAATTTGTTGCAAATTATCTCTAGTTTAACCACTTTCAAGCTAAAAATGAAGTAAAGTAAAAAATGTGTACTCGTCGGAGCTGATGGATGCGGGCCTACGATAGGGTCTCCTGGAAAAATCTAGTTATGTCCACGTGCTCCATAACGGAGCGAACGTGGTGAAAGAAGAACAAAGTAAAAAAACAATTTTTTTTCTCGTGGTTCCTGATTTTAATTTAAAAAACAATTTTAATTAAATTAAAAAAACATTCAAATTAAACTATATAAAAACAATTTTGTCCTGATAAACTGTAGTTATTACAGTTTGTTATCGGGTGCAAAAAAAATAAAAAATAAGTACCTATAGCAGTTTAGAGTTCAAAATAGAGATACAAGAGAGAAAATAAATAATAAATGATTTATTGATATCCCAACAGAGACAGAGAACACTCTGGAAACGAATGTGGATTACCTAGGCGTTTACAGGGCAAGATAATTCATAATAATAGATGTTACAAAAATTGGTCATGTATGTTATCAGATGATGAGCGCAATGGGGAATGTTGTAATACATCAAGTGTGGCCAATGACAGGTCATAAGCCCTGTAAACGCCTAGATAATCCACATATGTTTCCAAAGATTCTCTGTCTCTGTTGGGATATCAATAATATCTGATATTAGCCCAGCATTAGTATAATCTAGTAATTTGTCTACAAGTATTTGTTAATACACATACAAAAAATGTTGTTAAAAAAATAAATGTATTATATTCAATGAATAATCGTTAATCATTTTTTTTTTCATCTATCCCATATTTATATTCGTTCACCCGAAAGTATTTTAGGTAAAAAAGACATAAAAAAAATAATACAGCAATAACTTTTATTTTCTAAAAAGGGATTTTATTAAAAATACAGTGATTAAGTATTTCACTAATTTGTTTACCATACATTTACATCGTAATGGGAAAAATAAGTGCCTATCTTTATCCAGGGTTGTTTTTGTGAAATAAAGCCTCCACTAATGAAAGAAGTTAAAGGCTTGATGTTGGAAAAAAGGCTTTATCGATGTAGAAACCACCCCTAACTAGTTTTCAGATATGGGTGCGGATTTTCAATTCGCGTTTGGTTATTGATACATATATTTTGTGGTTTTGTACAATATTTAATGACGGTTTAAAAGTACACAAATGTAATGTTTAATCTTAGTAAAATCGAATGTAAAAACTGTCATGCATAAATTTCTTATACTTTTATACAGAACATTTCGCACCTATAAGACGAAAACGACCTAATTCAAAGAAAGGTTTAATGATATATCATCATAAAAGACTGAAAAAAGAACAGTATACATAATTTAGTATTTATTTTAACACAGGAAAGTACATAATTTCCTATAAAAAGTAAGAAGAAATCGACATGAACAAATGCGATGGTGTTTACCTGCTTCTACTGAGAATTTCCGAAAAATTGTGGTCGGAATTGTGGTGGAAAGGTCGTTTTCGTCCTGAAGGTGCGATTTATAATAGTTATTCGAAACAGCTTTAGAATATTCACAAAAAAAAATCACTATTTTCTAGTCGTGGTTTTATAACCTACATTTCAATAGAAATTCAAGTAAACTCATCAATTAAAATTTATTATGATGTATCTAATTTTCACTAATGGTCTATACACCGTGTCCTTCGATGAGACCAAGAAACTCCGGAGGGTGATTGTTCATGGTATTCTGAGAAAAAAAATCCTCATAAAGTTTTTTGATCCGGGCATTTTTAATAATTAAAATAAAAAAGAGTATTAATAAAAAGCGACTATGTAATACTGGCTTCTGTTTGAAATCTAGCGGTGGCGGGGTGGAGGTGGACAGTAAAAGGGTCCGCTTTTCACCGAACGCCTTGCCTTGTGCGGACATTCAAAATTCGAATTTCATATCTGAAATTGGTGCAGGTCACGTGGTGTTAAAAAGTTCAAAAATGGACGTGTATTACACGCGTGAAATTTTTATTCATATTTTTTCATCATTTTTTTTAAGAAATTAGAATTGAGTTTTTTGAAAAACTTTATTATAGATTTTTTTCTCAGAATATCATGAATAATCACCCTCTGGAGTTTTAAAGTCTCATCGTGGGAAACGGTGTATAGTACTGTATTATTAGGGTACTCCAAGTGCAGGGAATCTTGATAATTTTTTACACGAAGGCAAGTTAATCAGTTTTACGCTTCACATGATGTATCACACATGAAATATCAATGTTACAACCACATTTAAATAAATATTTCATATTGACCCCGTCACAAATTGAACCCGAGACGAGGCGGACAGTAAAAGCCCCACCCTTTGTTTCAAAGACTACTGTTTTTTTTTTTCAGTCCATCGATTTTTACTAACCAACTAGCTAAACCGCGATTTTAAGATTGTCAGTGTGATTATAAAAATAATACGGACGTGATGTACGCAAACAAATGCTTTTTAATTGCTCTTACTACTGTCTTGGCTTATTTATTATTATATATTTTTTATTGTTTCCATCACCCGAACCAATCAGAGTCGGCCCAAATTAACAGAAGTAGGGAAACGACGAGGCGGTCAAATAATTATAATATAGTTCGACCAATAGCGCTTCAAAATTCTTTTTGGAAATTCAAAAATTGATTGAAAAACAGGCCACGAAGCGCTAAGGCGAAGGCTCTATCTATTTCTAACTGTCATTTGTCAGTCGGCGTCCGATCTCTAACCGGAAAGGACGTGAAAGTGTATCCGGCGCCGCGCTAGGCAATATATTTGCATACATAACACCCCTGTAGTGTCTTCATTTTCCAAAGTGTATAATATACGATCATGATGACGTCAGTGCTTCTTTTTTGCAGTGATTTAAGTTTTAAAGAATCAAACAAAATTTCCCTAGTTTTTACCTGTCGTTAATATAAACTTTTAATAGCCTTTGTTTACTTTTTTTTGTTTATTTACTTGAATTAAAAACACAATTTTGAGTGAACATATGTAAAGCCAACAGTTATTTTCTACGATAAAATTTTTTTTTGTCCATTTTCTGTATAAGTAACTAATTATCACGCCATTTCCCCGACGGGGAAGAAGAGAGGATAGAACGCCACACCACTCCGTCCTGGCACACTACTCTCGCTTCCTCTACATTCATACAACATGCACGCATGCCGATTGTTCCGATTTTTACATGACCACTTTCATGTACTTGTTGACCCAGTCGGGAACCAAACCCGCAACCATAGCATAGCAGCCCAACGCGCTAACCACTACATCACAAGGCGGATTGGGTAGTAAAAGTATACGAACATAATTGTAAAAATATAATGAAAAGCATCCTTCATGGTGATATTAAATTTTTCGCTTAGATAAATATTTTCATAAAGCGCTCGGTCGGGAATAGTAAAAGCTCATTTTTTGTTGTAATTAGGCTCGCTTAAGAGGGAACACTGTTGCGTGACCGCGGCCGCTTATCCATACAATTGTAGTCCTTGCTGTTCGTTTTTCCCTATCAGAAGTGCTATCAGCAAGAAGCGTGCTTAAATTGTCTTATTTTCAAAGACTTTATATATATTATATAACAAATACTAATAAAATAAGACTAGATATCCATAAAGTGAGAAAAATCATTGCTCTAGTGCCAAATTCAAGGGAAAAAATCGGGGACTACAATTGATTGTATGGAAAACGGCCGCGGATCACGTTACATCGTATCCCCTTTATTACAATCTGTTGAATTTTTCATTTAAATGTGACTGTCGTGTTGCATGACAATGTTACAAAAGCACATTAAAATTAAAAATTACATTGAGAATGACTGTCCCAGTGTTGCGGTCTCTGAGTCAATGTCGGTTCGAATCCCCAACACGACTCGATTCCTATTTTCAAGCGCGCTTTAAAAATTGTATTTACAAAAAATATGTGCAAATATCATAAGATTGCATAATTTCCTTTTATTTAAAAAAAAAAAAAAAAAATGCCAACTACCTTTATCCACACCCAACTATGCCCTTATCCACACCCAATGGTGCATAGGGTACTATATTGGTACAACAATCTATGCCAAGCTTGTTAGAAATAATATATTTTATCAGAAAAATTTCCTGAAAATCCTGAAATTAATTTGCGATGAAAATGCTCCCTGAAAATTTTGTCAACTCAAAATTCATTCCATTATCAATCAAAATTGGTAAATATGTGTTTAGTTTTTAGTTTACCAAAGAAGAAGTTAATTTATTCTCATCCATCAATCTTTTACATTGTTTGATCATCATCACCGTCATGCCGTAAATATCCTCTCCCTATGTGGAGCAGGTGAATTCCACAAATTGCCTCCTAGCGAAGCTAATGGACGCTAGTTCCTGTGCGTCTTTTTACTGACTCAAGGGCAGAGATCACCAATGTATCTACGTGCAGATATACATGGTGTAACAAAACTCGTAGTACAACCCGAAAACTGGTGAATCTACATCATATTTGGAGTCGAATGTGTAATATGACTTTTGAATCCGGGTTGACAAAAAATTTTTTTTTTCGCATCAAATCTTTCAAAAGTACCGCATCAGAAGGTTTAGTAAAATTCTTATTAGAATGCGTTATTATCATTTTGTGTTCTTTATGAATAGTATAAATTTGACTTAATTAATTATATTTGAAAAAAAATCTTCGTACTCAATTTTCTCAAAGACTTTGGGTCAAATCAAAAAAATTTATTCCACAAAATCGACTCCAAATATGATGTAGATTCACTGGCTTTCCGCTCGTACATCAAGTTTAGTTACACGGCGTAGATAGGTACGTAATCAATACAAAAGTTTATCAACCTTTTGTAGATGAAAATCTCTTGAAAATGGTCGATAAACGCTTGTATCGATCTCTTACCGACCCGAATCTATATGTAGATATATTAGTGATACCTGCACAAGTGTTTGGCTTGCAATTCACATGGGCGCCACTCGCCAGCGAAGCGCTGGCTTCGAACTCTTCTAGCTGTCTCTTTGTATCACTCTGTTATTTATCGGATGTAATCTTCTTAAATCTACCCCCTCCAGAAGCGATGGCAGCCATCTTTGTAATAAATTACAGAGAAAAAATATTTTTCTAAATTATCCGAATTTACTTGTTCAAATAATCTTATCATTGTAGCTTTCGAACAAGAATTCCCATTGAAGTGTATTAGCGTAGATTTTAATAATAACTGGAGTTGTTGTCATAGTACAAAGGATTTCTTTGAGCGCAGATAGCTACCTTTTTCCTTATTCTTAAACTGTTTCGATTAAAGTAGCTGAATTAAATTTATTCAGAGAAATAACGCTAGAACTAGGAAAATTCCCAAAACAAACAAGATTAAGAAAGTAGGTATTACAGACCGATTTATCTGTGAAGAAGGTTTCTCGGAATACAGAAAACTTTCTTAAGTTTTCTCGCTGTCAGAAACCACTCGGCAAAAATTTCCTGGACTAAAATGGTACAAATTCTTATGCTTAATACTTGAAGAGATATGGAAAAGTTAGAAACAGTAGAAAGAGTTTCCTATCATAATAAATTCTAAATTGTAATTGTATTTTGTAAATTCTAAATTTGTGAAATCCAAACTTGGTTCTATTATACTAATTATGTAAATATTCAATTCTGTTTAGTACTACAATGTGTTATGTATAATACTACAATTCCCCGACTCGACACGGACTATCTAGTGTGAGTCGGGGCCAGATCATTGGCATGGGTCTCTACTGATTGAGTCGTCATCCCATTATTGTGATTATATTAAAAGTAATAAATAAAAAAAAGAAAAAAGTAATAGTGTTTATGATATTTATATTTTTATTGATTGGATTCGAAATCTTTATAAAACCACATCCCAGATGTTGATAAAAATCTATATTTTGATTGTTTGGAATTTCCCTGATACATTTTTAGGCTATTAGTGAATATGAAAATGTCCTAACTCAATGTTTTAGTCTGTTCAACTGTTGGAACAGTGTATTCTATATTTTATTCATAAATTATTATCGCTTTTTAAATATAAACATTACATTCCCCTTTGTTACCTACATAATGACGCTTTTTACTAAATTATTGGTCGATTCTAATTGCTTAATCCATTACAAATAACTTAATGGAATTGGGTTCTTCCCGATTTTTTATTTTTTATTTCAAAAAATTGATTGAAAAATTACAATATCAAGGGAATTTTTTTAAAATTTTTATGATGTCATATGAATTTTTTAGCGCGGTTTGAAATAGCGCTTTTTCAAATCGCTCGCAAAATCCTTCATTTGGCGCGCATGCGGTGTGACGTCACAGCAATATAGGCGCTCACTTCGTAATGAATTTCACGCCTTTCATGGTGGACGGGTATGACGTCATTAACCATTAACGGGCGTTAAAAATAATTCGTATTTTCGTGTTTTAAAACATAAATTTATAAATGAAAACAACATTTTTTTGATCATTGTGTTTTATATCGTTAGAATTGTAAAAATATACTTTAAATATTTATAACGTTCTTAAGAATATTCGTGCTATCGGGAAGAAACCCTATTCCGACCTTGGCCTTCGGTAGGTACGGAAGAATGGGATTGGATAATTTAGGTAAAATCATTAAGACTCCACCTTACGCCAGCGTTAGAAATCTACCAGTTTTTATTTTACTGTCTTTATTATCCGTAAAAAATAAAACGCCCATTTGGCTGCCTCATTTTGCTTGCGTCGTGCATCGCTAACTTGGTTCCGTGTTATAGAAGTATAGGGCCAAACACGATTTTACAAGAAATTACTAAAAGGGCAGTTTCAATTTTTTTGTTGTTGAAAATATGCGTTTCCTAGGGTATATTTCATAAAACCACTTATTATCAAATTCCACCGTATGAAGACTCCAGCACTTAGGCCAATGGACAAAACGTTTGACACAGATGTCAAGTGATGATGTATATACCTATTGACGACGTAGTAACTGCTAGAAACCTCAGACACGGTAGTATTTTTCAAGTATGGAATGTCACTTCTTGTGAATTTTTTGTTTAAAGCTCCTAAATCGAAGTTTTGCTGTTATTCATGTATATTCTTTGGCTTCGTTGCATATTAATTACTCAGGCTATTACTATGACAGTAGAGTCACATGATGTAGATATATATAGTATAAAGGATTGGCTCGCGTAGCTGACTCACCTATTTTACAATAATTACTGCTACAACTTTCCCTTATTCGCACGTAATGGGCAATAAGGCACTGTATTGGTACACCAAGTGTTTGAATATTGACAAAATATATGTTTTTAAAAGTGATGATGTATATGTGATACCTATTGACGACTTAGTAACTGCTAGAAGCACTTGGTTTACACGGTAGTGCACAATATTTCAAGTATGGAATGTCACTTCTTGTGAAAATTTTTTTTAGTTTAAAGCTCCTAAATCGAAGTGATTTGCTGTTATTCATGTATATTCTTTGGCTTCGTTGCATATTAATTACTCAGGCTATTACTATGACAGTAGAGTCGTAAATGCCTTAATGCTTACGACCCACATGATGTAGATACATATTTAGTATAAAGGATTGGCTCGCGTAGCTGACTCACCTATTTTACAATAATTACTGCTACAACTTTCCCTTATTCGCACGTAATGGTGGCAATAAGGCACTGTATTGGTACACCAAGTGCAGTCAATATTGATAAAATATATTAATTTTTAAACAAATAAAAATAATTCATATGTGATGCCTTGGACTGATCATCTTGTCGTTATGTAAAATATGATTAAGATTCACAGCACTTGGTTTACTAAGGCAGTTCTATGCACAATATATTTATATGTTTTATTATTTTTTGAAATGTGATATTACGAACAGAGTTGTATATGTAAATTAAAATTACGTTTTTTTAGTGAGATAAAAGTGAAAAAAGGTAAAGTTAACGTGATGTAATCTGATTTAAAAAAGAACTATGTAGAAATGGATAGAAAATGTTCTGTGAATAACAGGGCGTACGAAGTCTGCAAAAAGTTTAAGAAAATGTTCGCAAAAGGTGAGTTGGAAATGGGTGAGATTGATTTACTTAACCCTTTTTTACCTTGTTTAGTTTTTATAACTGACCTTTTTTTATAGCTGACCTGCTATTTTGTTGTATCTGGTATTTCCGATAGATTTTTTAAAAAGAAAAATTTCAATGAATTGTTTAAATGCTATTTTCATACAAACATACGATTGTTATTCATTTGTAAGAGCAGAAAAATAAATTATTTAAAAAAATAGACGATAAAAACACGAGTTTCTGGTCAATCAGATCAAGTCAGAAACATGCAAAAAAAATGATAAATTATAAATAGTACTCAATTCCAGGGATAAAATCAATGTCTACAATATTGTATGCAGTATGGCCGCAGATAACGGGACAGGACATCATTTAAATATTAATTTAATGGCATAAAACAATAACGCTCGATGGAGCCTTACCTACACTAAAGATAATTTAGAAAATGCTTAACATTTTTCAACAGACTCCGCTAGAGAGAAAAAATATTTAACTTACGAAAAACCAACTTAAATGTGGATTTTTGTAAAACTAAAAATTCGATGATGGGCAGGGAATGTTTATTTTGTCACAGCCCCGTAACTAGCACGTAACACACAAAAATAAAAACAATAGAACACTACTCTAAAAGTAATTTAGTAGGTAATAATTTTTGTGACTTTTCTATTAAAACAACTAACTTACGTTTACTTATGGGATTTTTGAAAATAACAATTCTTATATTGTAACTTAAACAGTATTATCTCACATTAACTACACGTAACACACAAAATAAAAGGCGAATGTTTAACAGGAATAATTATTAATAGGGTTTAAACGTGAAAGTCTCCCTGGAGAATTACCCTGTCGGTATAACATATATCTACATTTGTAAGCCAATTTAGGTACTGAATTAATACAATTTAGGTAAACAGAAGTAATGCTGTAACTTATTGATTGATATGGCATTTATTTTGTAAACTCCATGATATCTTATGTTAAATAAAAAACGATTTTTTAATTAAAATTTAAATAAAAAACCCAAAAAGAGATTAAAGACCAACTGAATCAGGAATTTAGTAAAAATCCACAGATGTTCCTCTCCCTATTCTTAAAAACTATAACTAATAAGCCAATATTGTATAAAAAAAGATGTAAATGTTTCAACGCCCACAGTTTGATAATGCCCTTACAGGGCGAAACAATTGTCACTAACTTGATAATAAAATCACGTAGAACCAAAAAAATCGTTTTTGATTTTAACATAAGATAATGCTGTAACAAAACGAAAAATATAATAGTTCTATTTTCATATTTCATTTGGGCCCTACTCAATTGGCCAGCGATGCCTTCTAACCCTATCACATGGATTTTTAAATTTATTTCAGACTCTCCCCTTGCCAGAGCCCACCCTGAGACTATAGAGAGACCCCCCACCCCTCTACCTACAACGGGGCCTCTAGACGTGATGACTGTAAGTACATTTCACAATGTATTACTTTATTTTTTATATTTTTGATATCTTAACAGAGACAGAGAACTTCTGGAAACGAATGTGGATTATCTAGGCGTTACCTTATAACGTGGGTTTAGTGGCTACTTGATGCATTTCAACATTCCCCATTCCGCCCATCGCCTGATGAGAATATACGACAAATTGCGGAAGATCTTTTAGTATGATTTTTCACAAAACGTTTCACATTTGAGGACATTTTTGTCACTGGTGACATCTGTTGAGAAAATTGCTAAGCATTTGGCTATCTACTTTTTTGGTGTAGGTAAGATTCCTCTGAAATTAAATTACTTACTAGAAGACGCCTGAAGATGTCTCTTCAATTTATTTGCTTATATAATATTTAACCACAAAATTTTTAACAACATTTTGAATGTGTACAACTACTTGCAGATTATACCCATGCTGGGGCTAATATTTGATATTTTTTATATCAATAATGTTTGATATAAGCCCAGCATGGGTATAATCCAGTAATTTGTCTGCAAGTATTTGTATACATTCAAAATGTTATTTAATATTTGTTTCAATAATCTTTTTTTTAATTTTTTCACTAAAAGCCAGAGGCTTCGATGATTGGGAATAAATTTGTAAATGTGTAATGCCTTTTATTATACTTTAAATCACCATCATTATATCGTCGATGCCCATTACAGCATATTCTTAGAAAGTCGATGATAACCTTTTTTTTTAAATATATTAAACTGGAAAATATTTATGAAAAAAGGAGGAAAAATAAATCGTAAATTTTCATTTCATCAGTGTTTTTATTTTCTAATCTTTGTATTAAAACTGTAGATAATAATTATTGATTAGATAATCGAGATCAAGATGTGCTTAAAATTTTATGGCTTATATTTAATTTGTATTAACGTTATGGAATCTTCTCATGGCTCAGACGAAAACTGCAAATGAATTAGCGGTAGTGAACGTCCGAGAACCGGATGTCTTGGAAAATAGGTAATAAACAAGAGCCCTCTGCATACATAAAAATGTATTAAAAATACATTAAATGATTTTTTTTCTTTATTACTTTCCAGGTGATGGAAGATGAAGTGACGCAGAGGAGAGAAGCCCAGCTGCGTCAGTACTCCTTCTTCCAGCTCAGGATCCACCTGAAGCGAGGCCAGAACCTGGTGGCCATGGACAAGAATGGTTAGTGAGGCTGTGGCTCCGACGCTAGCACGAACGTTACAGTACAGCCCTTCACAAGTGCTGGTCTAGCACAGTACACTGTTATAGTAAAGGTAGCTCAGCACAATCAGGAATCAATACAGCCGCTGTAGCTCTACGCGCCAGCACAAACGTTACATTACAGCTCTACACATGTGCTGACTCAGCTAGCCCATGTTACATTTCTAATGCACAGTACACAGACAGGGGTATACTACAGCTTGTGTTACAAACAAGTTCTGGGTCAGCACAATATACAACGTCACAGTACAGGTTTATACAAGTCCTGGCTTTGCACAAAACAGTACGCAAAGTTACAATACATCTTGTGTTACAAGTGCTGGCTCAGTACAACAGCGCAAATCTACTGCACATACACAACGTTACCATACAGCTCATGATACAATTGCTGGCTTGGCACAAATAATGCTCACCACAGCAATACTTTATGTTTCTTTGCACTATAAGTACGAATAAACCTAGCGAAAAGTGAATTATTCGGCTTCCAATTTGTTATATTGTACAAACAAAAAAAACACCCAATTATTAAAATATTAGAAGGACATTTTCCATTATCCGTTTTATAATAAAAAAATTACAATATTTTGGTTTCATTTTATTATTTATAGTTTTTTTATTTTATTAACTGTGTCGCATTGTAGATATATTAATTGTTGTTATATTTGATATTGTGTATTATTATACCTAATCATCGTTTACTAAGTGATAAAATAGATGATACCTACATTTCAATAAAAAATTACCTAATAATTATTTTTCTACTTCAATGAATTTTCTATAATTCTATTAAATAGTAAACGTTATAAAAATTGACTTTAAATCCCAATGCGATACTCGAAAATATCATTAATAAAAAATATTTCATAGGGTTTGTCAGAACGGCTGACTGACACGTCAAACCATTTAATTCTCATAATTGTTTACCATAATTTTTTGGAAACTTTTTATCAAATTATACGAAATTCATTGGAGTAACAAAAGTTCGTTAAAAATCTAATATAAAAATCTAATATACAGGTCATTGATTGTTATTGTTTGTATGATATTGTATTTTATGTGCACGAATGTTGTAAATATCTTGAATCCATACATTGCAAAAGGCCATTAGTATAATATTAAATTTATCTATCAAAAATTTTGAAGAAATATTTCTATTTTCTTTATTTGTATGAAGCCGAATCGTTATCTTTTTCTGTGAGCTTAACTGCATACAAAATAGAAGAAAAGGAATGAGAAATATTTCTTACAAACTTTTTGGTGAGTTTCTAAACATTCATAATTCGTTACTCATAATGCATAATGAAGAATTTAATAAACAAATCTCAAGTTCATAATAACGTCATTCGCATGGTGTCAAATTTAGAAGGTAACGTCATATTTATGTGTTGTTGATAGTTATCTATATTATTTTTTAAACGTAAATAGATTTTTAATTTATTATTTATAATGAACAACATGTCAAGAATGCTGCTTCTTACAAGCGTCAAAAATCTAAAAGTTTGGAATTTTTAGTTGAATTATTTTGAACATTAGATGATGGAAAGAATTTTCTGAACGGGTTACGTCAAATGCATGTTTTTTAATGCAATAATATCTATGTTTGGATATGTAATAATCATTAGAAACACATCAGCAACATATATCTTTCAGCAAGGATCAAAATCACCTAAAACAGAAGAGCGTCGTCTTTTATCTCACAATATATTCCTTTACTAAGCAAATTTACGATCCTTAGTGACATATGAAGATTGCTGCTTCAACTGATACATCTATAGCAATCAAACCAGAATTAATCAGAACCGCATTGAATATGTGATCTGGGGTTAATATTCCTAGTGTAAATGCATGAAATCATGCATTTTGTAACAAGTTTATCTCATTTTTAATTTTTTGAACTGAAAGTAAGGTAAACTCTTACATTAGATAAACAATTGTTTATTTTGATAATAGTTACCTACATCATTTAAGGTTTAAAAAAAATAAATCTACATAACTGCCATTTTCTATCGATGCGTTTTTGAAGACACTGTGGCAGTTTTATATTATTTATTTATTTATTGGTTTTACAAGGCCATGTTCTCGAACGCTACCGCCAAGTGCGAAATTCAAGCAGTCATTCAATTTTTTAACGCAAAAAGTGTAAACATTATTGATTTTCATCGCCAGGATTCACCAGCTAAAGGATTTTAACGGAAATCTTAGCAATATCCGAAGATGTTTGCAAGATGGGTACCGCATATGCTGTAGGTATGCTGAGATAAGATTTAACGCTTTCTGGAATTGCGTTTATGTAGAAAAATAAAGCATTCTTTAACCTTAAAATGATGTAATTATTATAGAGAATAAAAGGCTGCCATCATAAATAATTTGATTAGCGACCGAACATTGCAAAATTTGTATGTCTAAACCTGACGTTAATGAACAAATAAATAATGTGTTTTACTTAACACATTATTTAATGATTTATTTGCGACATGAAGTTTATTTAAACACAATTGTATATTTACATACATTGAAAAAACAGTAGCAAGAAAGAAAAAGCTATATTAAAAAATATAAAACTAGGACAAAACTATAGGGAATCTCAAGACAAGACACCGAAAAGTACAGATTCTGTCTTGAGTTTATAATGCGACATAAACTAGACATTAATGCATTTTACTTAATTTAAAATATCTATTCTTTGTCTTTGCTGTTTATTTCTGTCCCTGCAATTTTTTTTTTCTTCGTAAAAATTTCGTGTATCTATAATGTTTAATAATGGACTCTGTCCGTCAATAAATAAATAAATAAAATAAATAAATTAATTAATGTTTAGAAGTTACAAATGCATGACGTTTCGTAAATCGTAATTATTTTCAATTTGGTTTATGATTAAGACATAACATTTCGAATGCTACGAAATTAATGTTATTAGAATATTAGAATTGGATTATTAGATTCTTCAATTTGTTTTACAATGATTTTTCACACATCGCTAAATTTACACCCACCCATACTTACACCCACAAGCATAATATTTATCTATTTACACATCATTTTATTCACACGGCTGTGTTTTCTATCACTTTTATTCCACCTCCGCCTCTTTTCATAACTATTTCCTGTAACACTAAGCTTTTACCTAATTTCCTAAAAAAAATGAAGCCAAACCTAATCAAATTTTTTTAAAGTACCTAGTTATCAATTATAATATTATTCGCCACGTGGTGTAGTGGATAGTACATCGGATTATCCGTTATTTCAATGGGGCTATCATTCATTTTATCACGGGTTCGATTTTCGATGGGAAAATACGAAATATTCATTTGAATTTGATTTCCAACTTAAATTATTTTCTAATAGTAAATAAAATGGCAGGCTGGCCTATGGTAAGTTGATATGTATTCCTCTGTCATTATTATTGTTCTAGTGAGTCAAGTTGCATAGGTCCAATTGAAAGTGCCGTAACTTTTTCTTGAGAATATCCTATTCCACGCATCCACATATTTATTATTGACGAAACGTTTGGCAGAATTGAGATTAAACTTTCTTTTTTCGCCTTTATAACGCCTGCATCACACTTGTTCTCCTCTATGTCTGCGAATCATGGCACCTAACCAGGGCCCAAAATAGGAGACTTCTGAGTTTTATATTAATATTAGGTGTGCGGTGGTTTAATTTTGTAAGGAACACAGAAATGAGGCAACGGACACAGCAACCCTTGGGATCTACTGTCATCCGGCGAAGGCTTTTCGGCTGGCTTTGATTTACACGTTTACCTCCCGACCGACAGCCTTAACCATGCTTGCATATTTTACAAGGCATCAGGTTTTTGGCGTCCTGGTCGTCCACTGTTGACAATTTGTCGGCAGTTTGCGTCAGAGCTGCGGGACGTGGATTTGGCTTGGGAGGATGCACGGAAGCTGGCGGGCGATCCCTTGGCCTGGAGGCAGTTTGTGGACTCCATATGCTCCACATAGGGAGGGATATGGAATGATGATAATGATGATTTCTTTTTTCTAATTTCGTTGAGTGCCCTCTCAGTTACCTATTATGATTAGATAAATTAGTGAAAAAAAGTCAGTAGATTTTGCTGTCGCCCATATTCAGAATGCCCCATGCAGAATTCTGTAAATCTCAATTAAATTTTCTTTGTTCTTTTTTGTTCAACGTGGTTTGGTCCAACTCCTAAAACCTATCTTCATAAGACATTATATACGTGATAGATACCTTAGACTGGTATTGAAGCGTAAGAATGATCATCTTCTTATCTCTACTCTATCGAACTGTTTGTCAAACCCTTCTTTATAATGCTATAACTCTAAGCCATCCCTTATTTCTAATTCACAACTCATACATCTATGTACTAAACTAAATATACATTATTAATGGCCTTCTGCGCGACGTTGCAATGTATGTTGCAATGGTAGCTCTTTCGGCAGGTACCAGCGACCCTTACGTCAAGTTCAAGGTGGGGGGAAGGTTGCTGCACAAGTCCAAGACGATATATAGAGACCTCAACCCTGTCTGGGATGAGAGTTTCGTGGTGCCTATTGAAGATCCCTTCCAGCCGGTTCATATCAAGGTGAGATAAACCATTTAAAAAAATGTTTTTGAATGTCTGAATGATCGGCGTGCGTGTATTGAAGGATACTCCACCACGTGACTCGCGGCTGCTTTCCCATACAAACGTATTCCTCGATTTTCTCCGTGGAATTTAATATTAGAGAAATGATTTTTTCACACATTTTCGATATCGACCAGTTGCTCAATCACAGATAACTATCGACGTAGTTAAAAACGTGCTAACCACGTGCTAGCCCTAACGATTTGACCGATCACAGTTCGATACCGTGGTATCGGTTCGGCAACGTGTTCGCCGAGCCGAGCATAGCCGATCTGAGCCGAGCGGCGCCGATGAACGCGATATCGCGGCCGTACGTCAAACGTTAAATCAACGCGCTTGTCGGATTTTTTATTATGTCGACTGCTTTTCTCAATATTTGGCTTGCCGAAAACCGGCTAAATTATAATAAAGATTGAATGAATATATGTGCGAATAAGATATATCTCGGGAAATGGCTCGCGACTAGTATGCGCTCGTTTAATAATCCCGATCGATAACTTTTAACGCGTGTTCCATTGTGATCGCGAAAACGTTAAACATCCATGGGTAAGAAATCGTTATCGCGTCTCTTATTACCGAGTCGGTAGTGATCTGTGATCGAGCAACAGATGCGTGTTTGTAGACGATACAAACACGCATCTGATCGATATCTAAAATGTGTGAAAAAATTATTGCTGTAATGTTGAATTCCAGGGAAAAAATCGAGGAATACGTTTGTATGTGAAGCGGCCGCGAGGTGCCGCAAGTCACGTGGTGGAGGATGCTCTTAAGACCGATCGTGATGTAATAACCGGCACATACTGGATGAATTTAACTTTATTTGGATTTAATTTCAATATATATCTAAATTTTCAGGTGTTTGATTACGACTGGGGTCTACAAGACGACTTCATGGGCTCGTGCTATTTGGACCTCACGGCCCTGGACCTCGGCAGACCCCAGGATCTAGTCCTGTGTCTACAGGACCCCAACAAACAAGTGCAGACCCAGGATATGGGGGAGATAGTCCTGTCGGCTACACTCTGGCCGAGAACGCAGGAAGACAAGGAAGCGGTGAGTTGATATTTTACGATAAATGGGGTCTCCTGGACCGCAGGACCTAGTTGTGTGTCTACAGGACCCCAACATATAAAAGCAGACTCAGGATATGGGGGAGATAGTCCTGTCGGCTACACGCAGGAAGACAAGGAAGCGGTAAGTTGAAAGTTGTAATTTACTCAATTAATTATATGCATATGGGGTCTATTAAACGTTGGCCATCTTCACTATCTGTGTCTATAGGACATTATGCAATTAATCGCGTGAAGATCTAGAAAAGAAGTTAAGTTATTGGTTAGTTTTTAAATACAATATAGGTTTTTTTGACAAATAATATGCAGTACTTAATAAGCTCCTTACTCATTTGTGAAAAAGCAGTCGAAAACTTCTGCAATAAGCTCACGTTTAATTTGGTAATAAACACGGCATCAAGACTAAGTTAGACACGGAATGTGTATATTCGCATTGAGTTTGCAGCAAAATTGCCGCAGATTCATGACTTCCTAGCGTTTACGCTGCGATTACAAAATACATTTATAAATAACGTGTAGACGCGCAAATTTTGCTTCTCATTTGACGCCAAGCTGGTGTAAAATTTTTTGACAGATTTTTTTATATAAAGCACTTACTTCAGATGGCCATACAGCTCCTGAAGAGGTTTAGCCTCCTTGACGAAGACATTCGAGTTTTTTCGATCTTGAGTTTTCTGTTCCCAGCAATCCCTTTCCCCCAGCTTATTCATCATTGCTCTAGTGCTATATTCCAGTAGGGAAATCAAGGACATCGATTGAATGAAGAATCGGCTGCGGTTACTAAATACCATTTTATACCAACCCTCGTTATCCGGGAAAAAATGCAGGCATTTTGTATTGGTTTTATAAACCAAAATTTTTTTGTGAATGCAGAAAAATAAAACAAAAAATCACAAAACTATCAGTGCAATCCGTTTGAAAATTGGATAATTAATAAGCGAGATACAATCACTTATAGTTTTTATTCCGCATACGATCGCTTGCGTCACCGTTCGCCTATCATACAAAGTCTTTACAAAAATCAAACTTTCAATGATTTTATCTCTGTTATTAATCATAACTAACTAACTAACTAATCACGCCATTTCCCCGAAGGGGTAGGCAGAGAGGATAGAACGCCACACCACTCCTGGCATACTTCTCAATCATCCGATTTACAAACGGATTTCACCGATGACCTTGTGATATTTTTTCTTATTTTTCAATATATCTTTATTTTTCTGCACTCACAGAAAAAAATATCCCATTAATATCAACTTGATAAGTAAATAAGTAAAAACTAAAATAAGTACGGGTAGAGAACTTTGGAATATTTAATTAACAAAATATTTAAAATGATTACCACTGAATTCATAAAATTATCGTTATAATAATGTTTAATAAAATTAATTTCTTATCTAAGGATTTGGTTGGAAGATAGAACTTCTTTATATTGATGCACCATAATTTGTTATACATATATTGATTCACCATATGCATTTATCTCTATTCCTTTTTATGTATATTTTGTAAACTTTTTTTATTATTTTGTTATATTTCAATGATAAATGTATTTTTTGCTAATGGCTCCTGATGACAAACGGCAAAATTGCGGTTTATCGGGACGGCATTATTTTTGTTTTTCTAATGTTATGTTTATTTTTCTTAATAAAAAAAATAAAAAAATTGAAAAATAATAAAGATCGTATCTATGGTTTTGATTCAAGTAAAGATTCTTATTTGTCAATATTACCACACGAACTAGAATTCCTAAGGGACCGTTCTCACAACAGTCGTTCTTATCTAGGGTATTTCAAAAGGTAGACAAAAAAAAAACTTAATTTAATAAACGAGTAATAGTGGTATAGTTGAGGATTCTATTAATAACGAAAATTTAAGATATACCCTTATTTAAGATATGCCCACGTATAAGGGCATTAAAATGTATGAGGAGATTCCAGATGATGTAAGAAATTAACAAAATGTAAATTTATTTAGGGTTAAATGTAAAAAATATTTTTCATTTTCATTTCATTATACCATATCCGCTCCCTATGTGGAGCATATGGAGTCCACAAACTGCCTCCAGGCCAAGCGATCGTCCGCCAGCTCTCGCGCATCCTCCCAAGTCAAGTCCACGTCCCGCAGCTCTGACGCAAACTGCCGACGAATTGTCAACAGTGGACGACAAAAAATATATGTGTGAAAAATATTAGTGTATTATAATTATGCCTAAATTGAAAAATGTATAATGTTAGGATAAGAATAGTTAGGAAAAAAAAGTAAGTGTAATGTACATGAAAACAATATTAGTCTATGTAAATTATGTTGTACTAAATAAATATAATAATAAAAAATTTAAAAAATCCTAAAATTATAACAAAAATAGTCTCAGCTCTAAATGGGTTAACGAATATTTAACGGTAAAAATTAAAGTGTCTCGTATTTATCTACATCGAAACTAGTTTCCATGATAAGCATTATTGCTATCGATTAACCAACAAATAGTGCACAAGTAATTTCGTTTGGTCGATAAGTGACACTTTCAGTTATCAAAGTATGATTATCATAATTCTAGATTAGAAATCAATATTTTCCTTTGGCGAAATAAAATTGTCTGTGAATATAGAAAATAGAATTAAACCAGGTGCAATCCGTTGGTTAATACATGGAGTGACAGAACTCGTAGTATAACCCGAAAACTGGTGAATCTACGAGGCGTGTTTTTTAAGTAAGTACCGTTTTGGAATTAAAAAAAGACGTGCAAAGATATCGCAATAATTTTATTTTTTACATGAAAGCCTGTACCTTAATCTACTTTTCTACATAATTTCCGTGAATATTGAGGCACTTGTCATAACGTGGCACCAGTTTTTTAATACCCTCCTCATAAAATTCTGCCGCCTGACTTGTTAACCACTGTATCACAACTGTTTTGACTTCGTTATCGTCTTGAAGACGCTGACCACCCAGGTGTTTCTTCAAGTGCAGGAACAAATGGTAGTCGCTGGGCGCCAGATCAGGGCTGTATGGAGGATGATCTAGAGTTTCCCATGGTTCCTGGTGACGAAACATGGGTGGCCTACGTCACACCAGAATCAAAACAGCAATCCATGGAATGGCGACATTCATTATCACCCAAAAGAGTGAAGTTTAAGCAAACAATTTCTGCCCGGAAAATCATGTGCACAGTTTTTTGGGACAAAAAAGGAGTATTGCTAGTGGAGTTTCTGCCTCGTAATGAGACAATCAATGCAGCGTCTTATTGTGAGACATTGAACAATCTGCGTCGTGCAATCCAGAACAAAAGACTTGGCAAGTTGAGTAAGGGTATCGTTTTGCTGCATGACAATGCCCGTCCACATGTGGCTAATCGGACCAAAGATCTTATCAAATCTTTTAAATGGGAAACTCTAGATCATCCTCCATACAGCCCTGATCTGGCGCCCAGCGACTACCATTTGTTCCTGCACTTGAAGAAACACCTGGGTGGTCAGCGTCTTCAAGACGATAACGAAGTAAAAACAGTTGTGATACAGTGGTTAACAAGTCAGGCGGCAGAATTTTATGAGGAGGGTATTCAAAAACTGGTGCCACGTTATGACAAGTGCCTCAATATTCATGGAAATTATGTAGAAAAGTAGATTAAGGTACAGGCTTTCATGTCAAAATAAAATTATTGCGATATCTTTGCACATCTTTTTTTAATTCCAAAACGGTACTTACTTACAAAACACGCCTCGTACATCATATTTGAAGTCGAATGTGTAACGTGACTTTTGAATCTGAGCTTGAAAAAAAAAAGTTTTTTTCTCATAAAAGCTTTCATTAGTACCGCAGATTAAGTAAAATTGCACAAATTATGCGAATATGACTGTATGTAAGATTATAGTAAATGGAGACAGATTAAAGCAGGTTGAAGAATTTGTATATTAGGGAAGTATGTTTACAAGAGATGGAAATGTGGATAAGGACATTGAGAGAAGGGTTAGTGCCGGAAACAGAGTTAATGGTGCCTTGAATTCGATAGTCGCAAATAAGAACTTATCGAATGAAGCAAAATTGGCAGTACCAACCCTTATGTATGGTAGTGAAGCGTGGTGTTGGAAAAAAAAGGATGAAAGTAGACTGAATGCTGTTGAAATAGGTGTACAAATGTCGAAATTAGAGCAGAGTGCAAGGCTGAGATAAGCATTATCGACAAAATTAAGAAAGGGCTTTTACAATGGTTTGGTCATATGGAGCGAATGAGTGATGAAAGAACGGCTAGAAAAAGTTTAAATGCAAGTGCTCCTGGGTGTAGAAGCCGAAAAAAATTAGGGAACTTAAAAATATAGGACATTTTCCTATTGATTTAAGACGCATATTACACTGGATCAGAATTCGATTTTTACCTAATATGTACCTAGAGATATACTTTTCAAACAAAAGCTCTATACCATATATAAATCAATAGGAAAATGTCCTATATTTTTAAGCTCCCTATTTTTTTTCGTGTGAATAGTAATAAATATTTGAAACTGTTCTATGAAAAATAAAAAAATTCTTATTCAAAATACTCCTCGTTAAAAAATAATTTAAAACGGAGCTTATAAAAACTGATAGCAAACGGATGCTTAAGCAATCGTCGTACATCACATAGTAATATTGTAGTTTACTAAGTGGCTTAGTATCTTTTTAAAAAAATTCAAACTTGGTTAAATATTAATAGACGCATCTTACCATATAATGACCGGTTTTGGCGGGAAATCAAGATTACATCCATCAAGATAAAAAAATCCAAATCGGTTTACGGACGATAATTTTACGTGATAACGTCATAAAAAAACATTGATGAAAAATAGCATACTTTAATGAATTGAATTGAATTATTATTACTGATTTATCATTATTCTGTATAATACAAAGCAGGAGTTAATTGATTTTTTTTTTTCTCCATAAATTAACTTTTTTTTTTTCTTCTTGTGTGCTGCTGCTGTCTCCCTTCTACTCGGACGCATCGGCCGATGGAGTGGAAGAGAGATAGATGCGTCACAAACCGAACGCTTAGGCCGATCATGCCTCTCTATCGCTTTTTCCGCGCTCTCGCTTGCACACTCGGCTCAGGCGGAACGTGACAACGAGTCATGCTTTTTCGTGTGTGCAGCCGGCGTTCATCGATTTATTAGACGTAATAAGATATAAATCACCATATATAATCATTTTTTTAAAAGTTTATTGTCCCGTACCTAGTCTATTGTTTTGGTCACAGAGGTCACCTATATTGACATGTCCAATGCCCAAGGCCCACACGATATAGTGTTAATTTAGTACGGGGAAACCACCATAACCATGAACCATGAAACATTTTTATATTATGTATTTATAATATTATTCATGATACAATTATAATTGATAGAGATAATGGGTATGCTATTTGTTGCATTATTTTCTCTGTGAATATCAAACAGGGGTTCCTGATTTTAAAATTAATATTATAGGTACCTACTGCATATTTTTCACTTAACAAAGTTTTACAACATTTTGAGTATGTCCTAATACTTGCACACAAATCTGGATCTTTTTTTCCCATGACGGAAGTAGGTATATTATTTTTTAATATATCTAAAGAGACGAAGTAGTTTTTTCCACATTCGAAAATATGGATATTCAAGCGTTTACAGGGCTCATGACCTGTCATTGGCTGGATTAAGTGGCTACTTAACGTATTACAACATTCCTATGGACACACTCAAAATCCGTGGATATTTGCTAATAAGCGAAATATGTATAAATTTTCAAATATTTATGATAAAAAAATTAAAGAAAAGAAAATGTTTATGCCTGTGTTAAATATGCACAAACATTGTGTACATAAAATGGAATATACAAATATATAAAGATCCACGGTTCAACCCCACTCCGCCACGTCTTGTTTCGTATTTTCAAGCACAAGCCGCTTAGGTTTTATTAAAAATAGTTTGCACCAATTGAAATACAAAATGTGACAAAACTACCGTTATGTACAACACGACTAGTGAAAATGCCTCTTTACATTAATTTGTATTTGGAGTCAAAAAATGTGTAATGTGACTTTTGAATCTACGTTGAAAATTTTTTATAATGACTTCCAAAGAATTATAAAATGCTTTTTAGAAAATTGTACCGCAGATTTTGCAAAACAAATGACTTTTTTCATAAATATGCACGAGATTCAAAAAATATATTAAAATACACGTTTTTTTACTGTGTGTTTTTTTATGAAAGTAAAAAATATAATTATTATAGCTTAATTGACTAAATAAATAATTATTTGATAACAATTTGCAAAAATTTATTTAAAAAAATATACGTCCTAATCAATTTTCACAAAAATAAAAAATGAGTCGAAATTCCAAATATAATTGGATTCACGATTTTTGTTATTCGGTATAAATTAAAATTTAAGATTGCATTTCATTAAAATATATATATATATATTTAAAAATTTTTGTTTTTATTACTGCGGAATATTTGAGAACCGCTAATCCATCAAGCGATCACCAAGACGTTTAATTTCCATTCTCAAATCGTCAGTTACCGGTTACCGGTTACCGCCAGTCCGCAGTCCGCCAGTAACCGGCCTCATTTTGCCGGCAGTTCACGTCTGCAGGCGGAACTGTACGACATTGTTACAACACTTTGTTTTTACCCGTAACTTGCACATTTTCCACATATTCTTTATTTAAACTCGCAGTTTCGCGGGAAAACGTGTTTCCGTATGTGGCGTGTTCGCAAATTACGCAATTTCGAAAGCTGACTGCAATCGCTAAACTAAAAGTTGTTTTTGTATTGACAGTTCAATGCATAAGTGTGCGTTTTTAGCAATATTGTTGTTTCTTTTACGCATGATTCACCTGTCATCTGTCATAATATTTCTTAACAACATTTTACAATACCTGTGAATATGTTGTTATAGTGAATCAGTGTGAAATTTAGCGTCGGTGTTATGTTAATTTGTTCACAGTGCCATGTTATTAAAGTTGTATTACAAAAGTTACAACAATAAACAAGTGTTTTTTTGTCACTGTGTAGGTATTGGGTATTGATTCAGTGCCTCTAGATACACGTATCTATCGTCAAAAACGATAAAAAAAAAATCAATTGATTTTCTTAGTTGTATTGTAACTTACGGAGACTTAGGTGCCAAATTTTAATAAAAATGATCAAAATATTTATTCTGTGCTCTTGGAGTAGGTACCAATGCAGTAGGTATCCTATGCACCATCAGGAGTGGAAATAGAAAGAAACGAAGGAAATATTCAACAAATTTCTTACAGTCTAAAATAATTTTATGTATTATCGACAATAGACACGTTACTATTTCTTTTAATTATGTATTTTAATCATACAGTCCCTATAAAACTTTGACAAAACAATCGTTATTCAATATTAAGACAATTGCCAATTATATTGAATATACCGGATGCTTTCTGGGTTTAAACTAGCATAAAAAAACGATTCTATTATTTGTCTAACATCATACTTTTTGTCCATCTATTTTAAGAAATAGACACATCCGATCAACTTATAAAAAAATATTTATATAACACCATAACAAAAGATGTATATTAAACCAATATTATTTTTTTCAATATAACTAAATGTTGTTAGTGAATTCGTTAGCTACTTCAAAATATAAAAGCCAAAATAGGTAGGTAAAAATAAACTGACTGGCAAAAACATGAAGGTCGTTGGATGATTGCCATATCAATCATTCGAAAGGGTCTTTGACAGCTTAAATACACAATTTATAGTAGAATCTTTACCCATTTTATATTCAAAACATCAAAAATACTAATTGAGTAGGTAATTGTTATGAAAAACAGCTGTCGGAATCACCATAAAAATAGCATCAATCTAGAAGTGGTTTCTATACCAAAACATGTTTCGTTTGACAATTAAAGTTTAAAAACTTTTGGTTGTCTGTAAAGTCGGTTTACGGACGATAATTTTACGTGATAACGTCATAAGAAAACATTGATGAAAAATAGCATACTTTTATGAATAGGAGTTAATTAATAATTACAATTTCTTCCATAAATTATCATTTTTTTGCACTCGTTATTTCAAATATTTGTTTACATAAATTATACAAATTAGTTACAAGTAACAATGTGCTATTAGCAATTTATTTACAACTTATATACATATGATGTTTAAGATCCTCCAACCGGTGTTATTTTGTGAAGGATAGGACGATGATAGGATAGTGGGAGAGGACGCATCGGCCGATGGAGTGGAAGAGAGATAGATGCGTCACAAACGAACGTTTAGGCCTATCGTGCCTCTCTATCGCTTGTTCCGCGCTCTCGCTTGCACACTCGGCTCGGGCGGAACGTGACAATGAGTCATGCTTTTTCGTGTGTGCAGCCGGCGTTCATCGATTTATTAGACGTTATCACGTCAAAAATAATCACACGAGGATAAAATTAGCTGATAAACAACGGAATTGGAACAAGGACCAGGAAATATAGAAAAAAATATAATAAGTTGACGTTGAATTTGTCAAATATTTCGAATTTCATTAAATAATAAACTCTATTTTTTTTTTCAACCCATAAATGGAATTGCAGCAAAAATTTACCTTTTCAAATCGGATATAAATCGTTTCAAATTTATATAATTTACTAATTATTATTATTGTCAGTTTTAAATGAACTTTAGTGGTAAAGAATAAAATAAAACCTAAATCGTTCTTTGTCGATACTATCGATTACAATTCGTATCAGGTACAACACTATTGTTAAATAAATTAAATTATAGCAGCAATTATTTTTCTAAACGTATTTTTTTCAGGAAAAATAAATTGAATTCAATGAAGCGGCTCGTGCTTGAATATAGGAATCAAGTCGTGGCAGAATTGGGATTCAAAGCGGAGATAATTAGTTCTAAATATCAGAGATAAAATAAAAAAATACACGTTCCATTTATTTAAAATTTAATTTTGGCTTTGGTGACGTCACTGATCGCATATCAATCTTAAAAAAATTCAAACTTGAAATTATCGTATCTCAGCTATTCATTATCCTTTTGTGATTTTCTGCTTAATTTTTTCACATGCTCAAAAAAAATTCATGCTCCTAGTCCATTTTGAACAATCGTAAAAAAACGATAAAAAAAACGATGTAAAACGATTTATATAGTTATTCAAAGGTAGGTTTCCTTACAGACCAGTGTAATTTAATTAGTGATATATTAATATAATAATAATATAATGGTATAATCCAGTAATTTGTCTACAAGTATTTGTATTCATTCAAAATGTTGTTCAAAAATATTAATTTATTTGAAAGTGGTTTCCGCATAAAAATATTTCATATGTGATACCTTGGACTAGCCCTGAAGCGTGAGACTGACCATCTTGCCTTCATGTAACAAATGACCAAGACTCACTGCACTTGGTGCACCACTGCAGAAATAACAAACAAACAACAACGTAAACCATTCAAAATAACATAAACAATAAGTTGAACTTTGCTGAAAATGCCCCAAATTCGCCAAGCGTTCAATATTTCGTCTATTTTTGGATGTGGGTCTCAAGTCTCGACTCGTTCGTATATTATGGAACTCTGTATAACACTGCTTCTCAAATAGTAAATTGGTTAATAATAATAATAATCAGCTATCGTATATAGCGCCATTTTTGTGAAAAACCACCTCAAGAGCGCTTTACAATTAAACCTAAGCTCCTAGCGGTGGACTTTATAATATAACATTGTTTTCTGTATAAACAACATTTTGAGTGTGTCCAAATACTTGTAGACAAAAACTGACACACTCAAAATGTTGTTTATAAAAATAAGCTGGTAAAAGTTATAAGCATAACAAATTGAAGATTCATCTTCAGGCGTTTCCTAGTAGGTGATATAATTCGGTAAGAATCTCACTTGCAATCATAAAGGTTTCTGCTAAAATGCTTAGCAATTTTCTCAATGGATGACAGAGAGTTCACATGTGAAGCGTCGCGCCATTTTACTGTATATTGGCAGATATGGATATCAAATACTAGGTGAAATGGGGAATGTTGTAATACATCAAGTGGCCACTCAACCCAGCCAATGACAGGTCATAAGCCCTGTAAACGCCTAGATATCCAGATTCCCTTCCAAGTTTCTCGTCTCTGTTGAGATGTCAAATTGTTTTCTGTAACTTGAGCAGACCAGGGCCAATACGCTTATTAATAATTACGGTTATTAATGTTTTATGCTTACCTTGGATTAGCGTTGAAGCGTAAGAATGATCTTGCCATCATCTAATAAATGGTCAATGCAGCGCCCTACGCACTTAATAGTGCGGATAAAAAAATATATTTTTGGTAATTGTTGCAGGTAGATACTTTTTAAACTTCAAATGCAAAAAAAATTGCACAAATAAAAACTAAATTTCAACGAAAAATATGTGTTAGTTGTAATGAAGATAATGACGAAAATGATTCACGTAATAAAATTATCAAGATACATTGCACTTGATGTTTCGAAGCAGTGCCCTATGCATCATTAGATGCGAATAAGGAAAAGTCGTATTAACACTTACTAGTAATTAATATTAGTAAAAAATATAAAATATTTAATATCTGAAATTTTTAATTTCATTTATATTTATTTATTTTTTTACCACCTCAACAGGCCAGGAGGCCCAATTACAGAGAGGAATAACGTCACAAACACCCAGGCTTGAGAAATATCCCTTTTATTTTTTTGTTCTCACCGGGAATTGAACCCGGAAATCATTGTAATTTCCGCCGTAGGCCTAGCGGTGAATTGAGCACTGCACTGTGCATTGGTACACCAAGTGCAGCGTATCTTTTTTTAATTATTTTTATTAACCACCTCAACAGGCCAAAAGAGGCCCAATAACAGGTCACAAACACCCAGGCTTGAGAAAGATCACTTTTGATTTTCGTGTTCTCATCGGAAATCGAACCCAGAACCTCCGTATCGTGAGTCCAACGTCTTAGCCATTACGCTACGGAGGCCGCCATATTGATCAAGAAGGTTCAATAATATTATCATTATCACGATAATATTTTTTACATGAAGGCAAGGTGATCAGTCTTACGCTTCAGATCCTATCCAAGGTATTATATGTTATGAGATATTCAATGTGAAATATCTTATTTAAATACAATTTCGGATCGACCCGTCGGGAATCGAACCCGCGAACTCTTATGCTTGGTGCGTGGCAGCCCAACGCGCTACCGCTTCGCCACTAGACGGAAATCATTGCACAGGTACATAAATGTTATGAGTTAAAAAAAAATTAAAACAATTAACAAAATGCACTTTACATATATATGTTTATAATACGGGACGTTAATAGAGTACCCAATAGGTTTTGTTAGTTCTTTACGTGGTCTGTCATCGATTTTCAAACAAAACAGTAAAATACGGGAGTAACGTTCTCCCATCGACTGGTGAAAAGACACTAAATTAGAATACAGATGTTTTACAGAAAAATTAAATTGCAATACTTTAGAATCTAGACACAAGGGTAACATAAATATTGATACATAGAAGTAATAGAATAAATAGAGAAAACACATCTTGAGACAGTAATAATGGTAAAATACTAAAAAGGCATACAAAAAAAGTTTGATAATTATTTGCTTGCTAAATGGTGGCAGTTGATGTACTGGGGTCTTGAGGGGAGGTCGTAGCACATAAATGTATTTATTTTATTTATTAAACTACCTCAACAGGTCAGGAGGCCCAACAGGGGGGAAAAGCCAACGTCACGAACACCTAGGCTCGAGAAAAAAATATTTTTATTTTAATGATTAATATGATTCCCAACAAATTCTCTTTTTTTTCTGTGAATACACAAACATGTGAAGTTAGATCCGATCTATAGTGAGGTTAACTGAAGTTGACCGAAGTTGGAGTGTAGTATGTCAACTGTACTACTTGTACAACTGAATAAAAATAACTAAATTGATAAAAACAACCAAAATATCTCACTATAGTAATTATCAGGAAAACCTCACACCGATAGTAACAAGCGCTATTATTTGCAGTAGGGTAAAATTTGACCTTGGTTTTCGAGTGCTATCTTTATATGGCGCATTTACACACCTGTGTAAAACCCCGTAAACTCGATGAACAAAGCGAATCTACGTTATAGGCATTGGAGTTTTATTTACGTAGGGTAATAACATTTTTAATTAGCTAAATATACAATTTCCTGAGAGCAAACATACGATAATAACTTTATATCGCGTTTCAAAAATACACATATTTAGCGTGTCTTTTGACAGAAGTTTGACAGACTGCACAGTTTTCTGAACAAGAAATGGCGCAGAGTAGTTTTCTGTGCAGTTTATAAAGGTAAAACTGTGTGCTAGTGTCAGATTTAACATGACAGTCAATGTTTTTTATGTAAGCGTTTAAATAGGCATTGTTTATTGTATGCTTTTAAATACGTAAAAAAACAATAACATATTTACATAATTAGCTAAATATACAATTTCCTGAGAGAAAAACATACGATAATAACTTACAATCGCGTTTCAAAAAAGACACATATTTAGCGTTTTTTTTGACAGAAGTTTGACAGACTTTTCTGACAAGAAACTGTGTAGTTTTCTGAACAAGAAACTGTGTAGTTTTCTGAACAAGAAACTGCCTCATATAAAGTGGGCATAAGACTTTTTTTTCGAGAAATTTCTACAAATTGTAATCGCGTGTCATTTATTTAGTCAAATTCATACTTTTCATAAAGAAAACAAAATCAGAAACCAAAATTTTATAAGAATTAGTTCAATTTTACTTTATTCAATTATTTATATAATTTTATTTATTATCGTACTTTTAATTTACCTAGTCTAAAATACGTTATGTATTATTTGTTGCCGAACAGTACGAAATTCAATCGCAATATCTCAATTTTCACTATCGAATGTTATTTTGAAGCCAGTTAAATTATTTTGCTTTAAACAATAACTTGATCACCTGCACCTGTTATTAACTAATATTTATGTTTTAGTAACAGTTTAAAACATGACAAACATACATTAAATGACATGATATAAACAGAGTATGCTAATCTAATTTGTATTCAACTTCAGGGACGTCCTTTTAACATCAAAATCCCTTAGAAACTCCTAGGATCTAGAAACAAGATTTTAGTTAAATTTTCTTTGAAGCTTACAGACTCGTGCTACGAGCACATTATGCAAATTGATATTGGTACTTATAAAGGTGTACAATTATTTGTCAAAGGGACTTTAGTTAAAGCGAATTGATGTTATCAATAACCTTCCTATATCACAGTAATTGTAATGTCAAGAAACTTGTGAATTGTTTATAAATTAGTTATTAATTTATTAACATTTAGCTGATCTATCAATTCTCTAATGTAGTACAGAATGCTGGAAGGTTGCTATGGCTAAGAATTGAATATCTGCATTAAGTGTGCAGAAATTTGTTAAATTTCAAAATTATTTTCGTCGGAAAATCCGTAATATGTATGAGCATAAAATATTAAAAATCGTACCTTCAAAAGCACAACACTTTTAAATTTACCTAGTTAAATATTGGGTAAACGCAATAAAACAAAACAACAATTGCAGGGGGGTCAGGATTTAAGACTCAAATCGTGGAATAATGAGGAAATCCACTGCAACCCGGTTCATCAATAACTTATAAAAATTTTTTTTTTTTTTTTGCTTAGTTAAATAGTACGTTTATAAAAAAAAAAACTTTAGAAAACAGTGGATTCCCTCATTAAACAACACGTACCTTAACAAATGGGTTCGTATTTGGAATGAAATCTATAGGTTTGACCCACTTCGATTTGCAAATTGTATTTATTTATTTATTTGAGTACCTACATTAGTATTATAGTGTATTGTTATTTTAATGCATTCCTCACTGGAGGACCCTGTTGTTAATAATGATCGGGGTAGTAACTTACGTTTCCCTACCACTGAAAATTTGGGCTGACTCTGGTTTGGGTGATGGAAACAATGACAATTAAGTAAAATACGTACATATGCCGAGACAGTGGTAGGGGCGATAAAAGTATTTGTTCGCGTACATCACGTAATTTCATCCAAATTTTTATCACACTGACAATCTTATAATCGACCCAATCGTCTTTAAAACAGTCTAGGGCTAGGGAAAGGGCTTTCATTAGAGGACCCCGTGCGGAGGAAAGCATTTTACAGATTAACGTTTGTTTTTTAAATTTGTTCAGCATTTTCCGTAAATGGCACGATTGCGTGAATTAAAATGAGCCATTGAAGGAAAATTCTAAATTGTTCTTTTTTTATTTTGTACACTCATCTTTATAATTACATAAAATAAATTATCGATTTTCTCATTATCACAATATTAATAGAACTCTACGATTCTTGCAAAATGTATTCATTAGGAATCTAGGAACTTTTGATTACTTCAAGGTTAGATAAGCGAGTTTCTTATTAGGTAATATTAACAATTATTGTTAGCCTAGTTTGTAGTTCTAGTACTTAGATACGTTTCTAAAATAAATAGGCATAATGTTATGGTTTTTCGCACTAACTATGCGCTGAACTCTCCCACGATTTGCATAATTCGAAATTATAATGTACATTTTAGTGATATAGATATTTTTGACTGTGATAAATATACATTAAAAACGAGACAAGTAAAACCATTATTATCTACAATAATTAATAGTGGTCAGCGATAATGAATTGTTTTAAATAATCTATACACGCACCCTCACCAAACACACACACACGTTGTCTTCTTCTCACTCGGTTTAATTAACTTTTTAGCTGTTTTAAAAATATATATTTAATATGTTTTTATTTATCCCAACTACCAATGAACATATCCAACATGACCGCGGGTTTAGGGTTCAATTTTGAATATGACATTTACGTACAGTTTCTTACCCAGTTTTCCCACTTTATACGAGACAGTTTCAAACTGCACATATAAAGTGCGCATTACCGTTTGACACCCGCAAAGATTAGAGAAAAAAAAATGCAGAATATTCTAGGAAAATATCGTTAATTATTATTTTAGAAAAAACTTTTTCATACACATGAATTCTTACGAAAAAATTTTGCTAGAATTTTTGGCATTTTATTTCATTTTTCAGGATAACCACAGGTGGTAGCAAAATGAAAACAACGGGTATTTAAAGATTACATTAAATTCTAGGAAATTAAGCGTGCCAAAGTTTTATTCTATTGTCTTTTCTATTCTGTAATATATACTTTCTATTCCGTAACATATTCATCGCGTAAACTTTACACAGTTGTGTAAATGGAATTCCAGCACTGTAAAATATGATGTATCAATATATTCATTTCAAGTGTCGGATTAATATTTCCGTTTGCCAAATAATTTACTTTGAAAAATTGACTCCTAAAACCTAACATCAAATCTGAATTCTTGTAACGTTTACAAAATGTAAAAACACGCTTATTTGAAGAAGTAAATATTGTTTTTTTTGTTTGTGTCGTGTAGAACTATAAATTACTACTAATCTCCTTATCCGTACCCAATGGTGCATAGGGCGCTGCATGGTACGCCAAGTGCAGTGAATCTTGATAATCTGTTTCATGAAGACAATGCTTCAGTGCCAGTCCAAGGTATCACATATGTAATGTTTTTATGTGAAAATCACTTTCAATTAGATATTTCAAATTGACCCCTATCGGCAATCGAGCCCACGACCTCATGCACAGTAGGTAAATGCGGTACCACTATACTACGAGGCAGACAGTTTTCTCGAAATAATTCGTATATCCAGTCAAATTTTACGTAAACGCGATGTCTTCTTGAAATTGAGATGTTTGATTTATGATATGTAATTTTAACAAGCTTTTCATTGTGTAAACTAATACTGAAGCTCATATTTACGAAAGCTGTTCGGAAGCTTGCGCTTTTTGAGTGTTTGAGTTAAATATATCGACATTTAATCGCTAAAATCGTGTCATACATAAATCATCATCGTTAGATGTTGTTTTTTCCAGTATATTTGATCTATACTTCTGAGAGACCAAATTTGAATTAATTTCACATAATTTTTGCACAGATAATTTTTTTAAATGGGAAATCTAATTAAAGTCGAAAGATGTTTTTTTTCTATTCGATTTCTGACACACAGTTCTAATTCTCAAGTATAAGGTTATCCCAGACTTGGTTGACTAAAAACATTAATGACGTTTCTAAACTAAATTATATAATTATATACGAAGGCGTGTTTCTGATTTTAAAAAACGTAGGTCCTTAAAAACACTGCTCTTACCTCTTACGGTTAATATTTGATTATTTAATAAAAATAAAAATTCAGGAGATATTAATCTATTTAGCAGATGTCTATGATTGTGTTTCTTATTCGCAAAAGCAACACTGTTTAATTTGAGAAATTCTTCATAATAACGCTTCGATTCGCTGTTTGTATTAAGTGTCTGTTTCTAGCGCAGTTAATCCAACGAAAAGTGCGTAATTACATAAACAAACTGAAAAAGCCAAATGTAACCGAAAGTGTAGTGTTTTGTTTGGGGTGTTCCACCCACGCCCATCTTCATAGAAGCAGAAAGAAAACGAAACATGGCAGAATACGACGAAAAGCAAAATGCAGAGACGTCAAAAAACAGGATCTGACCAAATCCACGACTCAAATATACAAGCAAGGGTGGAAGATATATTCGAAGATTTACATGAAACTGTGGAGCATATTATCGTCACCAAAAGTCAATAAATTCGTCCTCGCATCTAACTAAAAAACGACAGCTTAAAAAAGTCTGAAAAGCGTTGAAACAGTGCATCCAAAAGATGCAGCCAAACCTGATGTCATTGTCGAAAGATGCTCATTCACTAGAATTCATACCGAATCAACGGCTGGAAGAACCCTGGAGAAAGCTTAGGACTATCAGCAAGATAAAAAATGTGCTTAAACAAATGCTTGAAAAAACCATCTCAACAGTAGGGAGACGAAAATGACAACGTTATGAAACTTCCAAAGTGAAATCAGTATTGTTAAAAAAGAGCTTGTTCTTCAAAATGATGGACGATGCCTGCAAAGCGGGACGAAAGAGATAGGTTCCAATGTAAATTGTAGGAGGTTTGATTCTAGATGATTTCATTTGCTGAGGTGCCCTCCTTATTTTGAAAACGAAATGTGCCATTGCTGATGATGATGCAAATGTTTCTGATACTTCTGAAGCCAGCAAAATGTAAGTAAACTTTTTTTATCATTCATAATTTTTGTATGATACCTTTCAACTATCACACCCTATTTAGAATATTGTGGTCATAGCCTAAAAAGTTAAAACAATAATATAAATTATTTCGCCACGCACAAGAGCATGTCATGAAAATCACTAAAATTCGTCTCCTGAAAAAACATGTCTTTGTAGATGAGGCTTTTTGAAACTCAGATTACAGATTTTTTAAATTATATCTAGTCATTATTCTTCCCATAGTTGAGTGTCTTTAGTTTATTTTTTCTAATTACCTACTGATAAGCGAGCCTAAATCGGATGCAATTTAAATATTTACTTTAGTATTTCAGTTTTTTACCTCTCTCGAAATTGTAGATTAAGTATTTATTATACAGTTACGTTTATTTTGACTGTTGCTACTGGATGAGATAGATAGATGCTACAGACACTCTTCTTAGATACACTTGAGATCTTTTTTTTTTGTTCATTAAATCAATTGAATCCGATACATTACTGAGCAATTCAGGTTTTTTTAAGCAAATCGTAAATTACATAGTAATTGCTTCTTAGTTATTTCATTCAAATCACATTCGTGAAATTTATGATCGCTTGCCAAACGTTAAAAATTCATAAAGTAAAATATAAGTTACTGTGATTCTTAGTTGTGCACGGATTGGTCACAATTTATGACCCAATACCATACTGCTGTAAGTTAATGAATAAATTTTACGATCTTCGAACAAAGCACCTCATCGCATAAAGAATGAATAAAGAGATATTTTAAATATTAAAAAAAATGAATCAAATGCAATCTTAAGATATTATCACATTATAATTGAATTTCAAAGTACAAATATTATGCAGCAGCTTGTGCTTAAAAATAGGAATCAAGTCGTGGCTGAGTAGAGAATCGAACCGACGATCTTTAAACTCTCATAGATCGACATGCAAAAAGTAAGACCAGATAACCCGAAAACAACACGTATCAATAAATTAAGGTACCAATAAAACAAAGAGAAAATTTATAATTTTAAAACAATACACGTGTTATTGCTAATAATCACAAGATAATCTGACACAATAATCAATTCAATTAAAAATACCTGTAGTTAGATAGACAGGCCCTGAGTGTCGCAAGGACCAGGATAACAATAGTCAGGAGCCACCTCGTTCCTGTGAGTTGCTGCACTCCGTCTCCTCACAACCAACCTGCGTGACAACCTGCCTGAGCATGCGATTGTGCAAGAAAAAGCTGGGAAATAGGTACCCCAGAATCAACGGACAAGTAGAGATATGGTGCAATAGTGTTAAAGGTTACAAATATTAGATGCGTGTGGTAATTGAAATGAAAAAAAAACAATTTAACTGTGTAAAAAATGTTCATTGTAATAAATTCAGTTTGAATGTGTGTGGTGGCGACCTAGCATTAAGGCAAGATATTAAAAATCTACACTAACATATGACATCTTGGCATTAATTAACGACAATACAAACAAAATCACATCGTCATTTTAATTTTTATTTTTATTAAAATTTAAATATAAAAGAAACGTTTGAGATGAGTTGTTACGAAATATGCTAAAAAAAGTACAATTTAGGGCCTGCTTACACATTAATCTGAATTAATACACCACAGACGAGTTAATATTAGCACATTTATACAGAAACCATTTTTGTTGTCTAATATAATGAAGTAGTAGGTGTAATAATAACAAAGTGATTTGTTATAGAAATATAAATACCGTATAACACTTCCATCACAAATAAACAAAATCCAAAACCATAAATAGTATTAAGATTCAACATACCTTGGACTTAGTTTTCATTTCACATGTATTTAGCTTTAAAAATCTTGATATCTATTTTGTATCTACATATTTTTTTAAGCCTACCAAATTTATTGTATTTGTAAATTTTTTTTAATTCCCCCAAGTCAATAAATTGGGTGAATGGTATAGTAATTTGACAGAATTTTTATCAGACATAATAACTACGTATGATTTATCCAGAAAGTTCTGGAACCAATTATTTATTTATGCCCGTAAAATGAGAATTGCATGAAATTTTTTTTAGTATCTTTTGTCCAATTCATCTAGTTGTCCAATTACTATATCTCAGTACAATTACAATATCATCCACCCTTTTTTAAATATATCACTACATTACTGATAAATGATATTAATTTCTAAACTTCTTCTTCTTTGTTAGAATACAAAATTACAAAAATTATTGTTATAATATATTATGTGTTTACGTGAGAAATAAAAATGACTTAATTTTTTTATGCTATTTTTCTTAGTCTAATCTGTATAAGTTAAAACACACAATTTTAATTTAACTAGGAGCAAAATGCATGGATTCATTTGTGTTTAAGGCGTTTACGCAGTGATCTTTTGACCCAAGTTATACAACACTTATTTAGTAATTCTCAAGTAAACCCAACCAGATAAAAACTATTTTATAACTTGAGGATGCACTGTCACGTGACTTCGGGTCTTTCTCCGTACAATCGTAGTCGTCGATTTTCTCCGTGGAATAAAGCACTAGACCAATTATTTTTTTTACATGTTTTAGATTTCGACAGGAAACGTGTTTGCAACATCTCATTTAAAAAAAAAAATTGGTCAAAGAGGATTAATTACATAATTAAATAAAGTCGGTTTACGGACGATAATTTTGATAACGTCATAAAAAAACATTGATGAAAAATAGCATACTTTTATGAATTGGATTGAATTATTATTACTGAATTATCATTATTTTGTAGAATACAAGGCACGAGTTAATTGAAAATTACTTTGTTTTTCCATAAATTAACATTTTTTTGCACTCGTTAATTTCACTTTCACTTTGTAGCTTGTGTGCTGCTGCTGTCTCCCTTCTACTCGGACGCATCGGCCGATGGAGTGGAAGAGAGATAGATGCGTCACAAAACCGAACGCTTAGGGCCGATCGTGCTCTCTAAATCGCTTGTTACGCGCTCTCGCTTGCACACTCGGCTCAGGCGGAACGTGACAATGAGTCATGCTTTTTTGTTTGTGCAGCCAACGTTCATCGATTTATTACGTTATCACGTCAAAAATAAAACTGTCAGAGCAATAAAAAATTGATTGCTCTAGTGGTAAATTCCAGTGAAAATATCGAGGACTACGATTGTATGAAGAAATGGCCCGCTGTCACGCGACAGCGCATCTTCTTATTATTAAGAAATCTGTCACCAAAATTCTATGAATAATCACAGAGTAAATCATTATCTTAACATGAGTAATGTTACCAAATGCTTCAATAATCTAATAGTTGGTATTTTTCATAGCAGTATAAAACCCTACAACTTTGCATTGGGTAGACAACTTTGCGCTATTTAAATAATCTCCTCCTCCTCCTGTTCTCCTGTAGATGGGCAATATAATATATAGGCAATGATTGAGATATCTTTGGCCGACAATTTATGGTGAAAACCGAAACCGTGTATTTTTCTCATACTTAAACTTTTTTAAAGTAAACATCAAAATTCCAAGGAAAATGCATGGCTTTGTGCATTTATCTTATAAATTGTCAACTGATGATTTTTCTATTCGTCAACAATAAAAAATCCAAATAATTATCTGTTTATGCCGACAACCTCAATAAAAAATTCCAGCTCCTGTTAAAGATTTTATTTGTAAAAACATAGATGTCCCACAAATGAATAAACTAAGACCCAAAGCGAAAAATTAAAACGTTATGAAAAAGTAAAAATGTTTTCACAGTTTAGTTGAATTCTATTTCCCATTTTAATATTAGGTATTTCATATTTAAAAAATTCCCTTTCGTATCCATTTCCCAATGTTAAACCACAAACGTTTTGATGTTCTATTGCGCAAAGTTGTCAGCCTTAAATGAAAAGTTGTCTACCAAAAGCAAAGTTGTAAGGTTTTGCACTACTAGGTATTTTACATATTTAAAAAAAAATTCAGCTTATTATTAATGCGTTTGTGGTTAGTTTTTTTATCTCATCCAAGATGACTAACTGTATTATAAAACGGCCATCAAATTTAATGTCTTTGACAGTAATCAACATTTTATAGTGTATTTAATAGCATGCTACGCTGTCACGTAACCTGTGGCCGCTTCGCCCGACATTGTAGTCCTCGATTTTCTCCCTGGAATTTCACACTAGAGCAATGATTTTTTTTAAGCGTTGTAGGTATCGATCAGAGCGGTCTTATTTTTTAAATAATTTATCTATCGCTTTATTAACAAATATAATTTTTGGTGTTTTCATGATTGAGGAACGTTTTTTCAAAACTCGATAAAAGCTTAATAAAACACACTAGACACAATTGTTTCTATCGTATTTAGTGAGTTTTTTTTCTGCTAGTTCATTAATCCGTGTCAATACTGGCTTAAATTTTGTAAAATAAAGACCAAGCCGCCATGTGGAGCTTTTATTGAGTTTTGAAAAAACGGTCCTCAATTGGGTTCTTATTATTTCAAAAAATTGATTGAAAAATTACTTTAATATTTATTTTATTTTTTTAAATTTTTTTACGATGTCATATGAATTTTCGAGCGCAGTTAGAAATAGCGCTTTTTCAAATCGCTCGCAAAATCCTCCATTTGGCGCGCATGCGGTGTGACGTCACAGCAATATAGGCGCTCACTACGGAATGAGTTTCACGCCTTTCACGTTCGACGGGTATGACGTCATTAGCCAATAACGGGCGTTAAAAATCATTCGTATTTTTCGTGTTTTTAAAACATAAATTTATAAATGAAAACCAAATTTTTGATCATTGTGTTTTATATCGTTTGAAATTGTAAAAATATACTTTAAATATTTTATAACGTTTTCAAGGATATTCATGCTATCGGGAAGAACCCTATGACATGCATTCCGAATTTATTGAAAAAAAGATAACAGAAAAAAACGAGATCGATATTTTTGCGTATGAATTATCAAAAGAAAAAAATAACGGTGGTGCCCTGTTTTAGGCATTTTTTCAATTTTCACCATTTAGAAATTTTAGAATGGAATTTTCGGTATGGATTTTTTTAAAAAATGTATTTTAAAATATGCCGTTTTTAGCATCAAATGGAAAGCACATCCTCAAGAGCATACTCACCACGTGACTCGCAGTCGCTTTCCCATACAAACGTATTCCTCGATTTTCACCCTGGAATTTAACATTAGAGCAATGATTTTTTCACACATTTTTAGACATTGATCAGATGTGTATTCGAATCGTCTTATTTTTTAAATAATTCATTTATCTTATTTAACAAATGAAATATTTTAAAAATAAGACGACGCAAACACGCATTTGGTCGATATCTAGAATGTGTGAAAAAATCATTGCTTTAATGCTAATGTTAAATTCCAAGGAGAAAAGCGTGAGGGAGGTGTATGATCTTAACTAAAATGTCTTTACCCTTTATAGGGCAAGGCTCTGGGGAACATTGCTTTTTTTCAATGCTTATTAATTAAGAAATAAAGATTAATTTTGCTTTATTTGTACGTATATTATTATATCATCCAATAATTTAAATCGCCGTTTCTCAAAGAATTTGGTTTATACTTGTACGTATTACCAATCCCCTACACATTTCAAAACATTAATGTTACTTGTACAATATTTTTCCAATCTGTTTCAAAAGAATAGTATTATTTTTAATCTAACCAACCTATTGTGTACAGTTGCATTGTTATAATAATATTATCTTAATGTTTTGTTCTGTCTATCTTTCCAGTACTTCCAGCGCAACACCAAACTATGCGACGTGAACAAAAGACTGAAGTGTCAGATCTGGACTCTGTGGTGGACCATCGTCCTGGTTGAAGCGAAGGGCCTGACAGCCATGGACCACGAACACGAGTCCATCACTACGGAATGAGTTTCACGCCTTTCACGTTCGACGGGTATGACGTCATTAGCCAATAACGGGCGTTAAAAATCATTCGTATTTTCGTGTTTTTAAAACATAAATTTATAAATGAAAACCAAATTTTTGATCATTGTGTTTTATATCGTTGAAATTGTAAAAATATACTTTAAATATTTATAACGTTTTCAAGGATATTCATGCTATCGGGAAGAACCCTATGACATGCATTCCGAATTTATTGAAAAAAAGATAACAGAAAAAACCGAGATCGATATTTGAAAAAGCGTATGAATTATCAAGAAAAAAAATAACGGGGTGCCCTGTTTTAGGCATTTTTTCAATTTTCACCATTTAGAAATTTTAGAATGGAATTTTCGGTATGGATTTTTTTAAAAAATGTATTTTAAAATATGCCGTTTTTAGCATCAAATGGAAAGCACATCCTCAAGAGCATACTCACCACGTGACTCGCAGTCGCTTTCCCATACAAACGTATTCCTCGATTTTCACCCTGGAATTTAACATTAGAGCAATGATTTTTTCACACATTTTAGACATTGATCAGATGTGTATTCGAATCGTCTTATTTTTTAAATAATTCATTTATCTTATTTAACAAATGAAATATTTTAAAAATAAGACGACGCAAACACGCATTTGGTCGATATCTAGAATGTGTGAAAAAATCATTGCTTTAATGTTAAATTCCAAGGAGAAAAGCGTGAGGTGGTGTATGATCTTAACTAAAATGTCTTTACCCTTTATAGGGCAAGGCTCTGGGGAACATTGCTTTTTTCAATGCTTATTAATTAAGAAATAAAGAAATTTTGCTTTTATTTGTACGTATATTATTATATCATCCAATAATTTAAATCGCCGTTTCTCAAAGAATTTGGTTTATACTTGTACGTATTACCAATCCCCTACACATTTCAAAACATTAATGTTACTTGTACAATATTTTTCCAATCTGTTTCAAAAGAATAGTATTATTTTAATCTAACCAACCTATTGTGTACAGTTGCATTTGTTATAATAATATTATCTTAATGTTTTGTTCTGTCTATCTTTCCAGTACTTCCAGCGCAACACCAAACTATGCGACGTGAACAAGAGACTGAAGTGTCAGATCTGGAGCTCTGTGGTGACCATCGTCCTGGTTGAAAGCGAAGGGCCTGACAGCCATGGACCACGACACGAGGTCCAGCGATCCCTACTGCAAATTTAGGTAAACCAACAGTCTTGGCATTCGCGTCCTACTTTAGTTAATTTGATTGATTTCTTTCTTCTTCTTAAGGCCGCGCCGCGCCGTGCGTTTTGCCCCAAAAGCGGCTTAATATTTAACACCTGTTGCGATCATAGATCATTTATGATAATAAAGAACATACCACCAGCTTCTTAAGTAACTGCGTTACATTCAGAGAATAATAGAAAATATTTATTTTGTTTTTTTTTGTGTTAATACTTTGAAGAAAAACCATAAAACATGGTTCAGGATTGTGGCGCAATCTCGTAGTAAACCACAAAACATATTTTCTGAACAGAATAAATCGGATGATTAATAAATAAATAATATAATCATCTAAGTTTGATTTTTGTAAAGATTTCGTATGATACGCCACTGATCGTCATCGTCATCATCATCATCATACCATATCCGACCCTATGTAAAGCATATGGAATGCACAAACTGCCTCCAGGCCAAGCGATCGGCCGCTAGCTCCCGTGCATCCTCCCAAGTCAAGTCCAAGTCCCGCAGCTCTGACGCAAACTACCGACGAATTGTCAACAGTGGACGACCAGGACGCCGAGAACCTGATGCCTTTTAAAATAGGCAAGCATGGTTAAGGCTCTCGGGAGGCATACGTAGTATATGGCCTAGCCAGCCGAAACGCCACCGATCGTATGCGAAGTAAAAACTTTAAATTAGTGTATCTCGCTTATTAATTATCCGATTTACAAACGGATTGCACTGATGGTTTTGTGATTATTTCCTTTATATTGTTGCATTAACAGAAATTTTGAATTACCATACTCTTTTGTGATTTTTTTAAATTTGCACATGTTTGTTACAGGTTAGGAAACGAAAAGTACAAAAGCAAGGTGGTCTGGAGGTCCCTGAACCCTTGCTGGCTGGAGCAGTTCGACCTGCACTTGTATGATGACCAGGAACAGCTCCTGGAGATATCCATGTGGGACAGGGACAAGCAATCCAAAGATGACTTCTTGGGACGGTTGGTTTTTGCTCTTTCTTTTTACTTATTTGATCTACAGATTTCATTAAAATCATATATTAGGTCCTTACATATGAAATTGGCGTTTTGCCGTACTGGCAACTTTGATCTCAAATATCTTCTCTTTGGTTAGGAATTCCAAATTCAAATTCATACAGCTATTTACTCAAGTATTTGTGTTTTGAAAATTATAATTCATTTGTTTTTTCCTCAATTGTTTTTTTTCTTTGCGTCACTCAGTTTACAAAATGGAAAACTTGAAATATTGCGTTATTTACGAGTACGAGTTCCACCGTGGCACCAGTGCTGCAAAAACGGCTCGAAGGATTAATGATGTGTATGGCGACGGTGCCGCAAAAGAAAACACAGTGCGTTTTTGGTTCCAACGTTTTCGTTCTGGAAATTTCGACCTGCAGAATAAGCCCCGTGGACGGCCGGAGACCAAAGTTGATAATGAAGAATTGAAGGCTATTGTGGAAGCGGATCCATCGCAAACCACGTCCGAGTTAGCTGCAGGCTGCGGTGTTAGTGATAAAACTGTTTTAATCCACTTGAAGCAAATTGGGAAGGAGAAAAAGCTTGAAAGGTGGGTACCTCACGAATTGAGTGAAGCAAATCAACAAACGCGCGTTGACTGCTGCGTTGCATTACTCAGCTACCAAATTAGAAGAGCTTCAATTGCGAAGTGGAAAAACTTTAAATATGGAGAAAAAGCTTTAGTTTAAAAATGAAAAAGTTTCGACCTGACCGGACGGCCGGATATTATTTAGCTGCAGGCTGCGGTGTTAGTGATAAAACTGTTTTAATCCACTTGAAGCAAATTGGGAAGGAGAAAAAGCTTGAAAGGTGGGTATGACTTCCGGCCTTGCCCCAAGATTACAATTTTTTCGAAATTTGGATAACTTCTTGCAAGGGAAAAAATTCAACTCTGATGGGGCAGTCCAAACCGACTTCAAAGATTTTATTGATTCCCGTCCGAATGGTTTTTTTAGTAAAGGGATCGATGAACTACCTATGAGATGGCAAAAGTGCATAGATAGCAACGGTACATACTTTATTTAAAAAAAACAATTTTATGTTCCTCCCATACAAAACGCTAATTTCATATGTAAGAACCTAATATATATCTACACTAACTTGTACCTACGTAAGAAAAGTTAATGTCATAATATGGGCGAAGTGTTTAGTTTAAAAATAAAAAAGTTGGATATTATTGTTATGATTGCGAATTAAATCTGTTCTATTTTATTTAAGGAAAAAGTTAATTGTTTAACTCTTCAACAATATCCTCCAACGATCCCTTTGTTATTTTAGTGAAAATTATTAATTGTACCAGGTAAAACTTAAAAATTTCCTTGTACTATATACAATATCAATATACTAAAATATTTAATCGGGAAATGGAAAAGAGGAAAGAAGGAAAGGAACAGGGAAGAGGATGGATGAAGGATCAGACGTTTCTTAAAAACAAATAAGTTTAGTAGGTAACAAAAGTATTAACTGGTTTCAAATAAAAGAAACATAAGAAACAAAATAATTGACAGATATGGTTATCAAATACTAGGCGAAACGGAGAATTTCGTAATATGTCATGTGGCTATTTAACTCAGCCAATGGCAGGTCATAAACCCGCTATCGCCTGAATATTCACATTCCTTTCCAAGCTTCTTGTCTCTGCTGAGATGTCAATTTTATAATTTAATTCATACCCATCATGGGTAAAATCCAATTGTTGTCTACAATAGTAATTGGACACACTCAATTGTTTATTTTCATCATCATCATCATCATTTCACCACTGGTCATTAATTCATCATCACATAAGTCATCACATAGGTCTCCCCATGCCACCTCAACTCCTCCCGATCCTGCGCCGCCCCCATCCACCGTCTTCCAGCAGGCTTCTTGATATCGTCCACCCATTTCATCATCGTCCTTGAAGATTGTCTTTGATTCTTTTACTTTATTTGAAACGTCTTTCAGATGTGTGATTGACCTCTCCATGATGGAGAGAGAGAAGACGCACAGCATCACCCAGGATTTAGAAGACAACAGTGGCCAGGTGTTCCTGCTCCTCACGATCAGCGGTACCACTTCTTCAGAGACCATCACCGATCTCACCAGCTACCAGGATAACCCTAAGGAAAGGACAATCATCGAAGATAAATATGTAAGATGCCTATAAGTGCATATTTATATTTTACTTATTGAGAAAGAGATATCGATAAGTAAAATGAATGATCCTTATATGTGTGGATATATGAGATATTTGTAAAACTCCAAATAACATGTACCTATCTATGTTTGTATAATAATAAATAAATAAAGGATTTCATAGATTTGTAGCACAAAATTTTCTATGAATATCTTCCATACTTGAAAAATACTACAGTTTCGAGGTGTCTAGTTACCCACTACATCACTCACTACGTCATCAATAGGCATCTACGTCATCACTAGACATCTACGTCATACGTTTCGTGTATTGGCCTAAGTGATGGAGTCTTTAGACGGTGGAATTTGATTTAAGTGGTGTTATGAAATTAACCCTAGGAAGCGTATATTTTAAGAAAATTTGTATGGAAATGCCCCTTCTAGTGAATTCTTGTTCGAAGGGTAAAAACACGATGCATATTTGATATTTTTTGCTAGATTATCCAAGAAAATTCTACAAAGTCGTGTCTTAAAAATCAACGAATTCGAGATACACCTTTTTGTAAGATGTCCTTTAATGGTCGGCCTTTTCCATGACGAGTTTTCCGTGGTTTCCTCGTCATCTAAGGCAGATGCGGAGAAGTTCCTTTTGGTCCACATTAGATTATTCCGTCCGGTCCTCACACTAAACAAAAGCAAATTAGAAGCCATGTAGCCTTTTGAAGTAAATATAAGCCTTGTACATTATAAGCAAGGCAAATAATCATGCTACTCTTACCTAAAACAAATTAATAGGTATTACCCATTCATTATTATTTACTATTTTTCTAGGCATGGAATCGTTTGGACATCTGGAACGAGGCAGGTTCGGGCGGAGTAGGCTGGCTCTGTGTAAAAGTGTTTGGAGCGAAGGGTCTGGCTGCCGCAGATCTGGGTGGGAAATCCGACCCTTTTTGCGTGTTTAAATAATTCCATACAGTTATATTATAGTTAGGTTAGGTTAGGTTTCCTGCGATCTTTGATTAGGTTACGTAAATTTACTAAGGACTAATTAATATTATTGCAAAAATTAACAATTAAATACTTT
>JAGVSP010000452.1:0-100588 GCA_022494985.1 Micrasema minimum | reverse complement strand
TTTTCTGTCTTCTCCGGGGTTGCAGGTGGGACCCACCCCGCCAGGTGGGGGTACACCCCCCCCTTTGGGCCCTCGGCACACTGCTCCACCGTTTTGTCCAGGGACGGGGCCGGAGGGGGTTCGGGGGCCCCATACCCCCGTTTGCTCCTCAACCGAAAAATAATTACCGAAACTTTCAAACAAAAAAATCTTGCAACAAAATTTTATACCTACACTTATATTTCTCACACATATATTTTTTTACACTTAGCCCTAAATAACTTGACATTTTGTTAATTTTTTATTTCTTCTGGCATCTCCTCGTACATTTTAATGCCCTTATACATGAGACAATTCTGTGACATAGTTTTTCTTTTTCTTTTCTAATCTTAAATTTTTTGAACCCCTGTTGCATATTTATGAAAAAAGTCATCGTTTTTTAATTTGTTTTGCGAATACTTATCTTGGAATTTATCCCTTTAACAATTTTGTTAATTTCATCAGCAACATTATATTTAATTCTTTGGTCTACTGACATAATATTCAAGAGTTTAATCATTTTTTTAATGTTTGTTCTTCTACTGCACAGATGGCATTTAAACAATTTTCAAAATGACCTGTTCCAAGCTACAAACAAGAACTCACTAGAAGGCGAGTTTCCATACAAATTTTCTAAAAATATACGCTACCCAGGGTCAATTTCATAACAACACTTAAGCTATCTTTATATGGCGCAGTTTACTACACAGTTTTCTGTGCAGTCTGAAAACGGTCCCGTATAAAGGTAAAACTGCATGAAAAACTGACATGACAGTCAATGTTTTTTATGTAAACGTTTAAATAGACATTGGTTTATTGTATGCTTTTAAATACGTAAAAAAACAATAACATATATACATAATTAGCTAAATATACAATTTCCTGAGAGCAAACATACGATAATAACTTACAATCGCGTTTCAAAAATACACATATTTAGCGTGTCTTTTGACAGAAGTTTGACAGACTGCACAGTTTTTCTGAACAAGAAACTGTGTAGTTTTCTGAACAAGAAACTGTCTCATATAAAGTGGGCATTATTATCAAATTCCACCGTCTAAACACTCCGGCACTTGGGCCAATACACGAAACATGTGACGTAGATGTCTAGTGATGACGTCTTAGAGTAATGACGCGCAGGCTATAGAGAGGCCCTTTCGCTGTTTCCCATAGAGCGGAAACGTTGCAAATTTTTGGTTAGCGACAACTTCACTCTGCTGGCGGCCATTATTATTTGTTTGACAACAGACGCGTAACGGTCACTTTCGTCGCTTTGCTAGTAAATAACGTGGATACTTCCTGATTTTAATCATCAAAAACGGCAATGGTGAATTGTAGTATTTATTTATTTATTTATTTATTTACGCCTAATCGGCAATTACATAAAAATTAACAATTATATCATAAATGGTACAACACATTACAATAATACAATAGAAAATAATACAATAGTAGAGGACGGTAAAATGAGTAGGTATATGGGAAATCAGAAGGAATAAGTTGTTAAAATTCAATAGAATTTAGTGATTTCACGAAAGAAGACAATTTATTCCCAAAGAATCAAGACTAGGATTTACATTCGCTAGTCTAAGAATTCTGGGCATGGGCAGAGTTAAAACCGTAATTTGTCCTGTGGGTTCCAGTGTGAAAAGGTTGATAATGCCGTAAGTTTTCTCTGAGGAATGTTCATATTTATTAATTTAAGTAAATCAGGAGAATCAAGCAAGGAGTTTACAATTTTAAATAATGTAATAAATATCAAATTTTTTGCGCCGGTCTTCCAGCGACGACATAAGTAGCTCTTTTTCTAATGCCTTGTAAGTATATTCATTTCTGTGTAGCCCCACCATCCAGCCTACCTTTCTCAAGAATCGATGTTGAACAGATTCGATCAATTTAATGTGGACTTCATAGTATGGGGACCAGATAACTGAAGAGTATTCTAGGTGAGGGCGACTAGGGAACAGAAGAGAGTTTTCAAAGTGACAATGTTTTGGAAGTCAGATGTACTTCTGTTAATAAACCCTAATAGTTTCAGTGCCTTATTAACGATGTGCTCAATGTGAGGTATAAAAGTCAATTTTGTGTCCAATAAAACACCTAAATCACGTATTATTGAAACGGAAGATAACAATTCGTCATTAACATAATAATCAAAAATTATTGGATGAACTGATCTGTGAAATCTCATGACTTTGCACTTATTTACATTAAGTTCAAGACAGTTGGAGTAGCACCAAGTGCTGAAGGACATTAGATCTGACTGTAGCAAAAGACAGTCAAAAAGGTTATCAATCAATTTAAGAATTTTGTTGTCATCTGCAAATAGCTAAATTGAAGAGGAGAGAAAAGAGCCATTTAAATCGTTTATGAAAAGATTGAACAGAAGAGGAGCAAGGTGTGCACCTTGGGGTACTCCTGAAGTTACTAGATGCTTGGTTGTAGCAGTAAGAGTGTCAAAGGTGTTAAAGGAGTCACATTTCACAGGTAATTGATTTTGAAAAATAATTATTTAGATTTACATTGATTTTGGGATATATTGTCCTAACATGGGTATTATTTGTATAAAACTTTCCTTTTATCAACATATTTACATTATTTACCAGTTTTTCTTAATTTAGGTGATCAATTTGTAAATTAAAGTATGTTTACTGTTGATAGTGACAGTTGATTACTGTCGATATGCCAAGGCCGCATTAGGCATTTGTAAAACATTGGCATTTGTTTTGCTGCAAACTATAGCCAACTTCGTGTTTGACAATCATAGAATGGTTTTCGACCGTTAGGGCCCCTCTATAGCCTGCGCGTCATTACTCTAAGGATGACATAGATGCCTATTGATGATGTATTGGGTAACTAGACACCTCAGACACGGTAGTATTTTTTAGAGTATGGAATGTAATATCTCTGAAATTCTTGTTCCAACTCCCGGAGACAGCCGACGGCCCTTTTATGAAGAGATATCTTTCTAGATGTCTCTTTCCGCCTCGTAACATGGTGGTAGCGTATTTGGCTACCGTATGATATAGTATAAAAGGTTTTAATAATCAACACTGGTAAAACCAAGATCTTTTCCAACACTCAGGTTATGAGGACATTGTATAATTCCTTGGTAAGAAGTCGGTTGGAGTTTGGTTCGATTATTTGGTCGCCACATGAGGCTAGATACTCTTGGATGGTAGAGAGAGTACAGAAGAAATGTCTGCGCTATCTGTACCTAAAGGAGTATGGATATTATCCTTGGCTCTTCCCAACCGACTTTTTTATTTACTAGGGATGCTAGGCTATCAGTCACTATGGAGGAGGAGGGACGTCCATTTGGGTGTTCACTTCTTTCAGGTGATTGGTGGTCGCATACATAACTCAGAAATTCCGATGGATGTAGGTCTGTTCGTACCTGATAACTATCTTCGACAAAGACAGCATCGATTGTTTTACCTGCCAATATGCAGAACCAACCTGCCAATGGTTATGCCTGTTGGTAGAGCAATCTTGTTACTTAATCGCATCACCTCGGATGTCGACTTATTTCACGACAGTGGGTCTTCCGTTAGGAAAGCACTTTCTAACTTTTAATTTTTCTTTCTTTACTTTATTATATCATTATACTTACATAACTATATTCATGTATGATTTATTATTTTTATTGTGATTTGTATTTAGAATGAATTGGATTTTTTTTTTCTGTAATGTTCTAAATAAATAAATAAATAAACCCATGTCATGTGTAACCAAGATGCCCAGACCCCCCTGGCTTTGTCGGGACAAGTCATCGAAAGGGTCGAGAGCTTCAAATACCTGGGAGCGTACATGACAGAAAACGGCAGATTTCAGAAAGAACTGGGAGTGCGGCTTGGAGTAGCGGGCGCCGCATTCAACAGTATGAAAGCTGTCTGGAGATCGGATGTTTACTCGGTTCAAACAAAATCCGCCTGCATCACACCTGTTCTCCTCTATGGCTGCGTATCGTGCCACCTAACCAGGGCCCAACATACCAGACTTCTCACTGCAGAGAATAGCTGTCTTAGGAGAATATTAGGTGTGCGGTGGTTTGACTTTGTAAGGAACACAGAGGTGAGGCAACCCAACCTGCGGTATCTACTGTCATCCGGCGAAGGCGTTTCCCCATATACTACGCACGCCTCCCGAGAGCCGCCACCATGCTTGCCTATTTCACAAGGCATCAGGTTCTCGGCGTCCTGGTCGTCCACTGTTGACAATTCGTCCGCAGTTTGCGTCAGAGCTGCGGAACGTGGACTTGACTTGGGAGGATGCGCGGGAGCTGGCGGCCGATCGCTTGGCCTGGAGACAGTTTGTGGATTCCATTTTCTCCAGATAGGGAGCGGATATGGTATAATGAAATGAAATGATATAGTATGTGCAAAGAAAAAAGATACAAAGCGACATGATAATATGATGTCAATTGGTACCATTTTTCTTTGGTAATCGACGATATGAGACTCACCAGCTAGCACGACGATCGGAATCTTCGGATGTATCCGGGCCTGAAAAAACATTTCCAATAAAATTGACAGAATAAACACATTATTTACAAGATACAAAAATGTGGATAAGGACATTGAGAGAAGGAAACAGAGTTAATGGTTCCTTGAAATCCATAGTGGCAAATAAGAAGCTAAATTGGCAGTACACAACGGAGTTCTGGTACCAACCCTTATGTATGGTAGTGAAGCGTGGTGTTGGAAAAAACAAGGATGAAAGTAGACTGAATGCTGTTGAAATGCGATCTATGTGTGGTAAGACTATGTATGATAGGTGTACAAATGTCCAAATTAGAGCAGAGTGCAAGGCTGAGAGATGAGCATTATCCACAAAATTAACCTTTTACGATGGTTCGGTCATGTGGAGCGAATGAGTGATGAAAGAACGGCTAAAAGAAGTTTAAACGCAAGTACGCCTGGATGTAGAAGCCGAGGAAGGCCGAGAAAGACAACCTGGCATGATCAAGTACGACAAGTACTTGAATGTGAAAAGTTGGAATAATCGGCGTAAGTGCATGAGAAGACGTATGAATGTAGAGGAAGCAAAGGAAGTATGTTAGGAAAGAGTGATATGGCGTTCTATCCTGGCTGTTAGTTGGTTAGTTACAATATCCAGTTTATACCAAGGATCTTTAAAAAATTGTGAAAGGGCACTAGCAGATTATACGAGTGCAAACTTTCTCGAAACTGCCCAGACTATCTGCCCTAGACAACCTCTCGCAGACGTTCTTCCACCGTCCGTCCGTTCCGCGTGACCGGGCCATTGGGAAGGCCAATCTGAAGGTGTGATATATTGGTAGTTGCCCAGACTCACTAGATATGGCCTGCAGCACGCTCCCGCGGGGGTCCGACAGCCCGACTCGGCGCTGGATGATGCTCGGAGATATGTCTCTAGCCGAGTCTTCACGTAGAGACACCTCGCCTGTTGGAAATAATAGTTTGTTATTAACAATGCATTAAGGCTCGGTCTCCACACGGGTGGTTGTAATTACCAATAAATAATGATCGGGGTAGAAACTAACATCCCTACCACTGTTAATTTGGGCCGACTGGTTGGTTTGGGTGATGGAAACAATGACAATTATAATACACAAGCCGAGACGGTGGTAGGGGTACAATGAAAGCATTTGTTCGCGTACATAATCGTAAATTCATCCGTATTTTTATCACACTGACAATCTTAAAATCGCGGTTTAGCTTGTTGAAAAAATCGGTAGAGTTGGCTGGACTGAAAAAAGACTCAATAGTCTAAAGCAGTCTAGGGAAAGGGTGGGGCTTTCATTGTAATGCATTAACGTGGGCGGGAGGTAGTTGTAACTAATGACTAAAAAAGTTAATTTATACTCATTTTAACTAAAAATGATTGATAAAAATGGTTAAAAAATAATACAATAAGGAGTGGGTTTAAATTTATCCCATTGTATTCTAATGAGCCACATTTTTCTTCTTTTTGTATCGCTAGGAAAACGCTACACTGTTGTTGCTGAAGAGTATCGTGGTACAACACATAATGAAGGCATTGTTATGAGTTCAAAAATGTGAGAATTTACGAAAATAATCGCTTTGAACTTACAGAAATTTTAACAACATTTTGAATGTATACAAATACTTGTAGACAAATTACTGGATTATACCCATGCTGGGCTGATATCAGATATTATTGATATCCCAACAGAGACAGAGAAACTCTGGAAGCAAATGTGGGTTATCTAGGCTTCGGTAGAGCCTTACCTACACTAATAAAGATGATTGCCAAAAAAATGCTTAACAATCTTCTCAACAAATGACACCAGCATAGAAAATTTCGGTAATGCGGAACGACATAGACGAGTTCAATATATAACAGTTCCAAAATTTGTCATATTTTATGGTTATCAGAGGATGGGCGGAATGGGGAGTGTTGTAGTACATCAAGTGGCCACTTAACCCAGCCAATGACAGGTCATCAGCCCTGTAAACGCCTAGATAACCCACATTCGCTTCCAGAGTTTCTCTGTCTCTGTTGGGATATCAATAATATCTTACAGAAATTTATTTAAAAAAACTAAATATAGTTTGGAAAGGTCTACATTTACAGTAGCGCCAACATGGATTTTTTTATTATTATATTTCTTTAGTACTATATAATTTTTACATAGACTAATACACTTAATTAAATTTTCTATTCTTATCCTAGATTAATATTTCTCACACATACAGGGTGACTGGTAATTCGACCTATTCCTTGAAAGGGGTTATACTAGAGCTAATTTGCAACAATTTACGACCAGTCAACCAGGGGTCGAAACTTAGAAAAGATAAGATAAGATACCGAAGGTTAACAAAGTACGCTACAAACAAAAGTGGCATAAACAAGTAGGTTCTTGGTCAGACACGCTTGTAGCAAATCCACTACCTCCTCTGCTATTATTGTTATTATTTTTTGTAATTTTGTAAAAAATGTCAACAAGTTGTAACTTTTTGGAAAGCTTATGAATTGGAGAACTTGTTTCAGTGGTTTTTACGCCAAGTGTAATACTTTTTTTTTTGAGTAATTCTCTTTGATCGAGACGACTTGGGGGAAAAAAAAGTCAAAATTCTGATTTCATTGCCTTTTATTTCTAAACTCTAGAAATTTTGGACAAAAATTTTAGTTTAATGTAATCTTTTGTTCATAGGCTATCCAAAAAGTGTCTTATTGCCATCCAAATGTATGTATTTTTGTCACAATCACGAGTTTATGCTGCAAGGCGGATTTTTTTCAATAAAAACTAAAAACTCGAATAACTAGGAAACCAGCGAGTTTCGACCCCTGGTTGACTGGTCGTAAATTGTTGCAAATTAGCTCTAGTATAACCCCTTTCAAGGAATAGGTCGAATTACCAGTCACCCTGTATATTTAAAATTTTTTTCATTTTTTATTTCTTCTGGCATCTCTTCATACATTTTAATGCCCTTATTCATGAGACAATTCTGTTACATACTTTTTCTTTTCTTTTCTAATCTTATATTTTTTTAACCTCTTATTGCATATTTATGAAAAAAGTCATTGTTTTTTAAATTTGTTTTGCAAATATCCTGGAATTATCCCTTTAACAATTTTGTTAATTTCATTAGCAACATTAGATTTAATTCTTTGGTCTACAGACGCCAGTTTTCAATAAATAAATAAATAAGAATGCCTCGGATCTTCTGTAATGCTCCTAACCAGGTGTCTACTCACCGCGGCTGTCTTCCGGCTCCCTCTCCGCCTCCCTGGGGGGCGCGTCGGCGGCGGCGCCCTCGCCCCGGGCGGCGTCGGGGGCCCCCCGGGGGCGCAGCACCAGGCGCTTGCAGCTCGGCTTGAGGGACAAGCTCTGCTGGATCGTGGGGTCGTCCTCTTCAAGCCCGTCGAAGAGAGATTTTTGAAGGGGATTGAAAAGTTTCCGTACAACAACTGACCCAGTAGTCATAAAAATAAATGTAAGTATGAAATATAACAATTTGACATCTCAACAGAGACGAGAAACTTGGAAGGGAATATGGATATCTAGGCGTTTACAGGGCTTATGACCTGTCATTGGCTGGGTTAAGTGGCCACTTGATGTATTACAACATTCCCCATTTCACCTAATATTTGATATCCATATCTGCCAATATACAGTAAAATGGCGGGACGCTTCACATGTGAACACTCCATGTCATCCATTGAGAAAATAGCTAAGCATTTTAGCAGAAACCTTTATGATTGCAAGTGAGATTCTTACCGAATTATATCACCTACTAGGAAACGCCTGAAGATGAATCTTCAATTAGTTATGCTTATAACTTTTACCAGCTAATTTTTATAAACAACATTTTGAGTGTGTCCAAATACTTGTAGACAAAAACTATCAAATACTAGGTGAAATGGGGAATGTTGTAATACATCAAGTGGCCACTTAACCCCAGCCAATGACAGGTCATAAGCCCTGTAAAGCTCGCCTAGATATCCATATTCCCTTCCAAATTTCTCGTCTCTGTTGAGATGTCAAATTGTAATTATTAGCCCGTAATGGGTGAAATCCAGTTTTTGTCTACAAGTATTTGGACACAGTCAAAATGTTGTTTATGAAATATAACATTTAAAAAGTTTTAATAAATACATGGAGTAAACCTGAAAACTGGTGAATCTACATCATATTTGGAGACGATTGTGTAAAATTATTTTTCAATCTGAGAACTTATCGAAAGAAGCAAAATTGGCAGTACACAACGGAGTTCTGGTGCCAACCCTTATGTATGGTAGTGAAGCGTGGTGTTGGAAAAACAAGGATGAAAGTAGACTGAATGCTGTTGAAATGCGATCTATGTGTGGTAAGACTATGTATGATAGGTGTACAAATGTCCAAATTAGAGCAGAGTGCAAGGCTGAGATGAGCATTATCCACAAAATTAACCTTTTACGATGGTTTGGTCATGTGGAGCGAATGAGTGATGAAAGAACGGCTAAGAGAAGTTAAAATGCAAGTGTGCCTGGACGGAGAAGCCGCGGAAGGCCGAGAAAGACAACATGGCATGACCAAGTACGTCAAGTACTCGAAAGTGAAAATGTCGGAAAATTGGCGTATGTGCATGAGAAGATGTATGAATGTAGAGGAAGCAAAGGGAGTCTGTCAGGACAGAGTGGTATGGCGTTCTATCCTCTCTGCCTACCCCTACGGAGAAATGGCGTGATGGTTAGTTAGTTAGTTAGTTAAATACATGATATTTTTCAAAAATTAAAAAAAAAAACTTCATATTCAATTTTTTCCAAAACTAATGGTCAAATCAAAAAATTTTATTCTACAAAATTGACTGCAAATATTATTGTGTAGATCGAGTTTTGTTACACCCTGTGTTTTCATCGGGTTTTGGAATACGTGATATTTCTCCTCTACCTCGACCATTACCTTGGAGATGGGTGTGACGGCACTGATGGGCTTCACACGGAGTCTGGTGACCCCCGGCGACACCTTGAACCGGTCGCTCTCCAGGAACGGCTTCTGCGCTATCGGGTTGGTCGGCTTCAGAATGTCGTCCGTCTTGCCTGGAAAACAAAAAAAAATTATTAGTACCAAAATATAAATCACACCATGTAAGCATTTTTTGACGTGCAAAAAGCATGACTCATTGTCAGACCCCGCTTGAGCCGAGTGTGCAAGCGAGAGCGCGGAACAAGCGATAGAGAGGCACGGAGGTTCGGTTTGTGACGCATCTATCTCTCTTCCACTCCATCGGCCGATGCGTCCGAGCAGAAGGGAGACAGCAGCAGCACACAAACTACAAAGTGAATGTGAAATTAACGAGTGCAAAAAAATGATAAAGGAATACGAAAAATTGCCAGATGAAGTTAAATGTGCCGAAGAGTTTAAATTTAGTTAAAAAAATGTGTAAAATATATGTTTTAAATAAGTATAGTGTAGTACAAAATCAAAATAAGTAGTTCATAGTCAAATGTTTAGATATTGTAATTACTAGCTGTATCAAACTGTTTTTTTATAGCTAAATAAAAAAGATACAATACAATACAATTTATGGAAAAAATTGTAATTTTCAATTAACTCCTGCTTTGTATTATTCAAAATAATGATAATTCAGTAATAATAATTCAATTCAATTCATAAAAGTATGCTATTTTTCATCAATGTTTTCTTATGACGTTATCACGTAAAATTATCGTCCGTAAACCGACTTTACAGACAGCCAAGAGTTTTTTTTCAATTTGTCGTAGTCCATTCTAGTTGTACCCAGAATTATTTCTCACAGTCAACTTACCAGGGTTATGCGGCAGGTCGTTGAAGAGAGGATTAAATCCGTACGGCTTGAAGGCGAGAGCCATCATGTGTTCGTGGATCGACCCCCCAGTACTGTTAGTTGGCATACTGAAATTTAAAATAAAAAAATTGAGGGGATTTAATTGAAACTTACAGGACATTAAATGATTACTAGGACTGCTTTGTCACTAGCTACCGGCAGACACCTACCGACGGACGTAGTGTTGCGAATTATTCTATAATTTGAATTTCTAAATCATGAAAATTTGTCTTCAAGATGGCGGCTTTTCTCTGCAAGAAGGTGAAATTGACAATGAGTTGTTAATTGAAGAGATTGAGAAAAAGCCAGCATTTGTACATTAAAAAATTTGAAAGGAATTTTCAGATGTCCATTTTAACAAAGGATGTATCTTGATATGTTATTGAAGGTCCCACTAAATATTAACAAGTCATCGAAACTGTTAATCGACATACGAAAATAATAAAAAAACTTAAGAGGATATTGGTAATTCAGAATACAGGGTGTAAAATTTTCCTTTTAATAATCGTTCATCATATATGGGATGTACCCAGTAGCGTTTCTTTCGTTTAATTTTTCTTTTGCGAAATTCAAGAGCGCAAATCACTGCGACCTCTTCGAAATCTTCGCCCTAAATGAACATTTTGTCACCAGTGGACGAGCGCATTCACAGTGACACAACGTGACAGTGACAAAAAGTCACTGCGACAAAAAGTCACAATCAGGCAAGTGGCCTAAGGGTCAATTAAAAAAATAAAAAACTATACAAAATCGACTCCCAATATGATGGAGATTCACTGGTTTCCTGGGCGTGCACTTGGGTTCTTCCCGATTTTTTAATTTTTATTTTAAAAAATTGATTGAAAATTTACAATATTAAGGGAATTTTTTAAAATTTTTACGATGTCATACTAATTTTTTAGCGCGGTTTGAAATAGCGCTTTTTCAAATCGCTCGCAAAATCCTTCATTTGGCGCGCATGCGGTGTGACGTCCCAGCAATATAGTACCGCGCTCACTTCGTAATGAATTTCACGCCTTTCATGGTGGAGGGTTATGACGTCATTAACCAATAACGGGCGTTAAAAATCATTCGTTATTTTCGTGTTTTAAAAACATAAATTTATAAATGGAAAACAAACATTTTTGATCACTGTGTTTTATATCGTTGGAAATTTAAAAAATATATTTAAATATTTATAACGTTTTTAAGAATATTCATGTTATCGGGAAGAACCCTATTGGTGACGTTGCCGATGTCATCTCACCTGTTGAAGCCCAAAGACGTGTGTGTCCCGAGTTGGTTGTTGGCGGTGCCGAGCCCGCCTCCCATGCCCAGACCCGCACCCGAGTTCTGGCCGAAACCCAACCCGACACCGAAACCCGTGTTACCTGCAATAGAATAAACAACATTTTGAACGTATACAAATACTTGTAGACAAAATTACTGGAATTTACCCATGCTGGGCTGATATCAGATATTATTGATATCCCAACAGAGACAGAGAAACTCTGGAAACGAATGTGGGTTATCTAGGCGTTTCAGGGCTTATGACCCGTCATTGGCTGGGTTAGGTGCCACTTGACGTACTACAAACATTCCCCATTCCGCCCATCATCTGATAACCATAGTATGAATAAATTTTTGAAACTTGTATACAGGGTTGTAACAAAAACTCGATGTACAAGCGGGAAACCAGTGAATCTACATGTATTTGGAGACGATTGTGTGTAATATGACTTTTTTAATCTGAGCTTGAAAAAAAATCTTTTTTCTTCCCCACAAAAGTTTGGCAGATTGAGTCAAATTGGCTCAAATTCTTATTAAAACGCGTTAATTTATTTTGTTTTCTTTATGAATAGTATTAATTTGACTAAATACATGATATTTGATAAAAATTTGCAAAAAAAAATCGAAAAAAAAGTCAATTCGTCTCCAATTTTCACCTAAGGGTCAAATCAAAAAATTTTACTCTACAAAATTGACTCCAAATATTATGTAGATTTACTGGATTTTCGCTTGTACATCGAGTTTTGTGTACCTAAACATAAAAGAAAAAAAATACATAATATTTTTAATATAAAAAATATAAAAAAAAACCGTTACGAAACCAACAAGAAACAATGCCTCGGAACCCGGACCTCTTAGCAAACGACCCGCTTTGGAAAAACGGTAAACGAATTCGGACTTTACACATGAATGTACTCTCTCTATATCGACAGGGAAGATTGATGAAAGTTCTCTTTAGAGCAACTAAATAAACTACGGAACAGGAATAACCGCAATTCAAGAGATCAGATGGCTCGGTAATGGAAATCATCGAGAAGCGGACTGTACTATATACTATACGCTGCCACGATAAATTACATCAATTCGGGACGGGTTTCATAGTCAATAAAAAACTGAAACCTTTGATCATTGATTTTAAAGCAATCACCCCCCAAATATGTACCTTGCGACTAAAGGGCTGGTTCTTTAATTACAGCTTTGTAAATTGTCACGCTCCCACAGAAGATAAACCAGATGCCGATAAAGATGCCTTCTACGATCTAGTCAACAAAACATATGAAGAATGTCCTAGTCATGATATTAAAATAGTGATTGGTGACTTTAATGCTAAAATAGGGAAAGGAGAATGCATTCGTACCAACAATTGGAAAGCACACATCTTCACGACAATACTAATGAAAACGGACGGAGACTCATCGATTTCGCTGCTTCTCGTAATATGGTTATTGGAGGTACCTTATTATTTCCACATAAAGATATCCATAAAGGAACCTGGCGGTATCCAGATGACAGGACGGTAAATCAAATAGACCACCTTCTTATTGACGCAAGGCATAGAAGCGATCTTACGGACGTGCGTACTTTTAGAGGGGCAAATGCAGACTCCGACCACTACCTGGTGGGATCACGATAAAAGCCAAACTATCAAGCGTGATTCATATGAAAAAGCACCCGTAGCAAAAGATTCAACTTGAGCACTAAAAAACTCCTGAAAAACGTTTGAGTACTCTGAAAGCGTTTCAACAAAACTATATTGACTGTAGTAGACTTTGAAGGTAGCACCCATACTATGGAGAACCTATGGAACGAACTCAAAACAGCCATAACTAACTCTGCTGACGATGTCCTGGGAAGGGATACTAATCGCAGAGAAAATGTTGAATGGTTCGATTGAAGAGTGGCCCAGGAAGCTAACCACTCAAAAGAACATCGCATACGCTAAAAAGCAGCAGAGTAACCACACAAGAGGATCGGTCGTAGAAGAATACAAATTAAAGAGGTCAAAAATTGAAAAGAAATTGCACAGACAGAAGAAACGAGGGCAGTTTAATTGAGAAATTCGAGAAACAGAAATTCTCAGCTCACATGCGTCTACGCCGCACATTCTATAGAAAAGTTAACTTCTCTAGAAAAGAATTAAACCAAGAATTAGCATGTGTAAAGATGAAAATGGACAACTTCTCAAATAACAAGGCAGACATACTAAAAAGATGGGTCCGCATATTTTGAAAATCTACTGAACGCCAATGCAGCGATAGAACAAGTCCAAAATCTGGAACAATTAGCAGCGCCAGAGCACGTGGCTACATCAGAGGAGGTAGAGGATGGCGCCGCCAACAGCTGGCCGAAAATTAAAATAGCTGTTTAAAAAGCTGAAAAACCACAAGTCTCCAGGCATAGATAATATACAAGCCGAACTTATAAAATTACGGCGGAGATAGCAAAATAACTGGTTTTCAGAACAAACTAAAAATAATAGAACGAGCAACGAATTCCCCAAGATTGGACCATGGGAACTAATATGTCCTCTTCACAAGAAAGGAGACGTCACAAAATTTGTAATAATTACAGAGGCATTACACTGTTAAGTACCGCATACAAAATACTCTCCAACATACTGTACAATCGAATGATTAAGTACACTGAACCCATACTAGGAGAGTACCAATGCGGATTCAGACCAGCAGATCTACCACTGATCAAATTTTTGCCCTTAGACAGATCCTGGAAAAATGCCGTGAATTCAATATAGATACGTACCATTTTATTTTTGTTGATTTTAAGGCGCCTATGAACCGGTAAACCGACAAAAGCTCTATCAAGCCCTACAAGATATTGGAATGACAAAACTGATAAATATGACCAAAGTTTACTATGCACGAATGTGGAATGCCAAGTGAGGATACAACAAGATCTCTCAGACCCATCCGCAAATTTAATGGATTAAGACAAGGCGAATGCACTTGCATGCCTCCTCTTTTAATGTTGCGTTGGAGAAAATCATAAGAGATTCGAAGGTTGAAACCACAGGCACCTACTACCACAAATCTGTACAACTCTTTTATGCAGATGACATAGACATTGTGGCAAGATCAGAGCTGGCCCCTTAAAACAAGCATTCCCTCGCTATAGAGCAAGCAGCCAAAGATATGGCCTTCAAATTAAATGAAGCCAAAACTAAGTATAATGCCGGCACTTGTTAATCCTACTACAACCACATCGTTAAGGATTGAGAACTATACATTATGAAACAGTGAAGGAGTTTGTTTTACCTTGGAACTCTTGTAACGGCCAAAACGACATCAGTCAGGATATAGACAGAAGAATGACTCTGGCCCAATAAATTGTTATTTGGTCTCCAGAGACAATACTTCAAGTCCCTAGACTCCTCTCGAGAAAGACCAAGTCCACACTGTTACAAAACCCTAGATTAGGCCATACTAACATACGCCAGAGTGTTGGGCCTTAACAAAAAACAGTGAAAGTTGAAATCTTGACATTTTCCGAGAGGAAGATTCTACGACGAATATACGGAGCTGTTCAAGAAAATGGGGAATGGCGCTCCAGATATAACCAGGATTGTATGACCTGTAAACGAGGAACCTCCCATCACAAGACAGTATCAGATAGGAAAACTCCGCTGGGCAAGGCCATGTCACAAGGATGGAGGACATCCGACCACCTAAGAGGCTCCTGATTCATAAACCAATGGGTCGAAGGAGTATCGGGAGACCTAAATTAAGTGTTGGACTGCGTGGTTGGAAAAAGAACACTGCATCCGTGGCATTAGCAATTGGAGGAAGTGGCCGGAGACAGACGCGAGTGAGACGTTTCTTGGAGGCGGCCAGACCCTCAACGGGTGTAGCGCCGGAGATGATGATGATGAACACATAATATTTACCTATTATTTAAAAAAAACATGTATTAAAAAATTTGCCAATGTTGGATGGATGATGAAAGAACGGCTAAAAAAAATATATGATGGCGACTGTGCCTGGATGTAGAAGTCGAGGAAGGCCGAGAAAGACATGGCTGATCAAGTAAAACAAGTGCTTGAAAGTGGGCATGTAAGAAGTCGGAATAATCGACGTGCGTGCATGAGGAAGAATGTATGAATGTGGAGGAAGCAAGAGAAGTGTGCCAGGACAGAGTGGTTTGGCGTTCTATCCTCTCTGCCTACCCCTTCGGAGAAATGGCGTGAGGGTTAGTTAGTTAGTTAGTTCGCAATGTTGGGATTGATCCTGCACCCAAGGTTAAATAGTCGGAAAATATGCAAATTTTGGTGAATATTTAAAACATTAATTAATTGCACTTTTAATTTGTGTGCTGATCTGTATAGTATGCACTGCTTTTATGCCTGAATGGGGATATGCCTGTACTATGAAGAAAATTTGCATGTCACAATACAATTGAAAGCCCCACCCTTTCCCCTAGACTGCTTTTAAAACTATTGAGTCGTTTTTTCAGTCCAGCCAACTCTACCGATTTTTCAACAAGCTAAACCGCGATTTTAAGATTGTCTCCATATGTGATAAAAATACGGATGAATTTACGTTATGTACGCGAACAAATGCTTTCATTTACCCCCTACCACCGTCTCGCTTATGAATTATAATTTTGTCAATTGTTTCCATCACCCAAACCAACCAGAGTCGGCCCCAAATTAACAGTGGTAGGGATGGTTAGTTGCTACACCGATCATTATTTATTAGTAATTACAACCACCCGTGTGGAGACCGTATCCCACCTCGCCGGGCCCCCCATCCCAGACATCCCACCCGTGCATACGCGGTCAGAAGGGAATCTCAAATGGAGGGGGGATTAGGAAAAAAGGGGAGGGGACAGAACGCATGTGTGCATCTCACACTATCATCCTATCTGGCAGACTATAAGCATAAGTCGTGTTCACAGTCGAGAGAACAGTTCCTTACCCCAGTTGAGCGTGGAGCCCATGTTGGAGGGCAGAGCTCCCTGCACGCCGCCGAACAGGCCCCCCGGCTGGGCAGCCCCCGTGTTCCCAAACAGGCCTCCTGTGGCCGGCTTGGCCCCGAACATGCTGCCTCCCGTCATATTGAGACCTCCCCCTGCAGAATGCAAATGGTTTTCAAATTTTAGTGAAAAAAAACTTATCAAAACAAGCAAAATTGACAGTACACAACGGAGTTCTGGTGTCAACCCTTATGTATGGTAGTGAAGCATGGTGTTGGAAAAACAAGGATTAAAGTAGTACTGAAAGCTGTGAAAATATGCGATCTATGTGTGGTAAGACTATGTATGATAGAACAAATGTCCATATTAGAGCAGAGTGCAAGGCTTAGATGAGCATTATCCACAAAATTAACCTTTTACGATGGTTTCTGTCATGCGGAGCGAATGAGTGACGAAAGAACGGCTAAAAAGAAGTTTTAAAAGCAAGTGTGCCTGGATGTAAAAGCCGAGGAAGGCCGAGAAAGACAACATGGCATGACCAAGTACGACAAGTACTTGAATGTGAAAAAGTCGGAATAATCGAGCGTATGTGCATGAGAAGATGTATGAATGTAGAGGAAAGCAAAGGAAAGATGTCAGGACAGAGTGGTATGGCGTTCTGTCCTCTCTGATCACCCCTACGGAGAAATGGCGTGATGGTTAATTAGTTAGTTAGTTAAAAAACATTATTTTCTTTATTACGAAATCATTCACTGTCCAGGCTGTCAAGACTATGGAACCATTTACCACGGGTTGTGAGGGATGCACCCTCCTTTTTACTACCTCTCCTCAAACTTTTAAAGCATGGATGGCCAACCCTTTCAGCAGCCGGGCCAGATTTTGGAAATGAGTTTTCCTACCGGGCCGTACAACAAAATTTCTTCTATTATTCAATGCAAATGAGAAATGTGTATATTTTTTAAGAAGATATAACAAAAATGAGAGTCAAACATATTGAGACATATGTAAGATTAAAGCAAATGGAGACAGATTAAAGTACATCAGAGATCAATATATAAATATGGTTTCAATTTTTTTTTATTTTTGAAGTGTTCTTTATTAAGAAAATAAAACATAAACATTAGAAAAACAAAAATAATGCCGTCCCGATAAACCGCAATTTTGCCGTTTGTCATCAGGAGCCATTAGCAAAAAATAAATTTATCATAGAAATACAACAAACATAAAAAAGTTCACAAAATATGCATAAAAGGAATAGAGATAATGCATATGGTGAATCAATATATATAAATTATGGTACATCAATATAATAAAGTTCTATCTTCCAACCAAACCCTTATGCCCACTTTATATGAGACAGTTTCTTGTTCAGAAAACTACACAGTTTCTTGTTCAGAAAACTGTGCAGTCTGTCAAACTTCTGTCAAAAGACACGCTAAATATGTGTATTTTTGAAACGCGATTGTAAGTTATTATCGTATGTTTGCTCTCAGGAAATTGTATATTTAGCTAATTATGTATATATGTTATTGTTTTTTTACGTATTTAAAAGCATACAATAAACCAATGTCTATTTAAACGTTTACATAAAAACCATTGACTGTCATGTCAGCTTAAATCTGACACTAGCACACAGTTTTTCATGCAGTTTTACCTTTATACGGGACCGTTTTCAGACAGCACAGAAAACTGTGTAGTAAACTGCGCCATATAAAGATAGCTTTAGAATAGAAATAATTTTATTTGCAGGTTGCAGGTTAATTAATAGGTTGAAGAATTTGTATATTTTGGAAGTATGTTTACAAGAGACGGAAATGGACATTGAGAGAAGGGTTAGTGTCGGAAACATAGTTAATGGTGCCCCGCATTTCACAGCTATCCACGCAAGATCGGCGCGTGCTTTACCTACCATAGAAGAAATTGTCACGATAGTTGAATAAATGTACTGAGATACTTCCATAATATGGGATATGATACAAACTATGCACAATAATGTTCTTTTGGTGGTTTTATGTACACTATTAAATCGCCCTTGAGGTTATATTTATACGAAAACGGCGCTACACAAAATTATCCATAATTTTTTTTTTTTTCAATAATAATGCTCCGCGGGCCATTAGCAGACACCCAGCGGGCCGAGGGTTGGCCACCCTTGCTTTAAAGCATCCTTCATTCACCCTCTTCCCTATCCCTTTCCTTCCTTCCTCTATTCCATTTCCCGAGTCATATTTTAGTGCATTCATCTTGTAAATAATGCAATGTAATTTTGAAGCTTCATCTTCCCACTAATACTTGGTACAATAAACGATTATCACTAAAAGAACTAAAGCCCGCTATATATGGGACAGTTTACTACACAGTTTTCTGTGCAGTCTGAAAACGTCCCGTATAAAGCTAAAACTGCATGAAAAACTGTGTGCTAGTGTCAGATTTTAAGCTGACATGACAGTCAATGTTGTTTTATGTAAACGTTTAAGTAGACATTGGTTTATTGTATGCTTTTAAATACATAAAAAACCAATAACATATTTACATTATTAGCTAAATATACAATTTCCTGAGAGCAAACATACGATAATAACTTACAATCGCGTTTCAAAAAATACACATATTTTAGCGTGTCTTTTGACAGAAGTTTGACAGACTGCACAGTTTTCTGAACAAGAAACTGTGTAGTTTTCTGAACAAGAAACTGTCCCATATAAAGCGGGCATAAGGGTTGGTTGGAAGATATTGCTTTAAAGCAATAAGCCTGCCCTTGTACACTTGCTATGTAATTAATTGTACATGAAGTTGATTGATATGGCATTTATTTTGTAGAACTCCATGATATCTTATGTTATAATCAAAAAAACGATTTTTTGGTTCTACGTGATTTTATTATCAAGTTAGGACAATTGTTTCGCCTTGTAAGGGCATTATCAAATAAATTTAATGAAATAAAAAAAATTCTTGATAATGCCCTGGACAAGGCGTACAATTGTCCTAGTTTTGATAAAAAAATCAAAATATTAAAAAAATCGTTTTTTTGATATGACATAAGATGTACATGAAGTTTTTTTGGAATAAATAATTAATTTATTTTAGATATTAATTGATATCCCAACAGAGACAGAGAAACTCTGGAAGCGAATGTGGGTTATCTAGGCGTTTACAGGGCTTATAACCTGTCATTGGCTGGGTTAAGTGGCCACTTGATGTGCTCAAACAATTCCCCATTCCGCCCATCATCTGATAACCATATATGACAAATTTTGGAACTGCTATATATACTAACTCGTCTACGAAATTTTCTATGCTGTTGCTCGATCACAGATCAGTACCGACTCGGTAATAAGCGACGTGATAACGATTTCTTACCCATGGATGTTTAACGTTTTCGCGATCACAATGGAACACGCGTTAAAAGTTATCGATCGGATTATTAAACGAGCGCATACTAGTCGCGAGCCATTTCCCGAGATATATCTTATTCGCACAAATCTTCATTCAATCTTTATTATAATTTAGCCGGTTTTCGGCAAGCCAAATATTGAGAAAAGCAGTCGAAATAATAAAAAATCAGCCAAGCGCGATGATTTGACGTTTGACGTAAGGCCGCGTTATAGCGTGCATCGGCCCCGCTCGGCTCAGATCGGCTATGTTCGGCTATCGATACCACGGTATCGAACGAATGTCACTGTGATCGCTCAAATCGTTAGCAATAGCACGTGAATAGGCACGCTTTTAACTACGTCGATAGTTATCTGTGCTTGAGCTACTGGTGTCATCTGTTGAGAAGATTGTTAAGCATTTTTTGGCAATCATCTTTATTAGTGTAGGTATATCTGTTGGGATATACCTACACTATATCCCAACAGATATACCTACATTCCATTTCCCCATGTCATATTTGTATGTAATGTAAATTGTCAATTGAAAATAACCCTTCGATTGTCCAAGAGAATGAAAGATTTTTACCAATCCCGCTGGCGGCCGGGGCGGCGTTGAACCCCCCGAAGGCCGGGGCGCCCGTGGTGGCGGGCTTGGCGCCGAACCCCGCGTTCCCAAACAGCCCGCCGCCCGCGCTGGCCTGCGGCGCCCCGAACCCCGCGTTTGGGCGCCCCGAACGCTGAAACACGGCGGAGAAGAGAGGTTACAGTCAGGGTAGAGGTAGACTTAGATTTTTGACAAAATTAAAAAAATAAAAAAATAAAAATGGGTCAACAAAAATTTTCTGCGTACGCAGAAAAATAAATAAAAAAATCACAAGAACATCGGTGCAATCCATTTATAAATCGGATGATTAATAACAGAGATACAATCATTTTAAGTTTGACCCCTATTTCCCCGGAAAAAGTTACCCATGTTCATATTATCAAAAACAATCTTGGATTTCATAATAAACGTAAAATTCAATGTCACAATAGAGAAAAAAATACAATGGGCTTGTAAACCAAAATTTTCTGTGAATGCAGAAAAGTAAAATGAAAAATCACTAAAACATCGGTGCAATCCGTTTATAAATCGGATAATTAATAAGCGAGATACAATCATTTAAAGTTTGATTTTTGTAAAATGTTGTATGATAGGGCGATCGGTGACGTAAACGATCGTATGTGACATAAAAACTATAAATGACTGTATCTCGCGTATTAATTATCCGATCTACGAACAGATTGCACCGATGATTTTGTGATTCTTCGCTTTATTTTTCTACATTCACAGAAAATTTCGCATTTCAATACCATTATTTGTACATGCTTTCTGATATAATATATGGTGAATATGTTTACCTGGGGCGGTGGCCCCAAACGGGGCGGCCGCCGGCTTGGCCCCAAACAGGTTGCCCGTGTTCTGGGCGCCCGAGTTGGCCCCGAACACGCCGAATCCCCCGGCCGCGCTGGTCTGCGGCAGCCCAAAGGCGGGCGTCTCGGCCGGCTTGGCCCCAAACAGGTTGCCCGGCTTTAACAGAAAGACGGGGATGATGACGGATTGTGAGATGGCATCATACCGTGTATCGAAACTCGATATACAAGCGGGAAACCAGTGAATCTACATCATATTTGGAGTCGATTTTGTAATTTTTTTTTTATATGACCCATAGTTTTTGAGTAAAAATCAGTTTTTTTTTTTTTTTTTTGAGTAATTTTTGCTTAATTTTAGCTGTAATTGTTGTAATATATAATTTATTTCGTCAAATATGCAAATAAATAAATTTATAATTCTACCCCTTTTTTCGTCGTTAGTGACATCTACCTCCCAACACAAAAAGCAGAAGACATTTACAATTGATGCAGGTTATTAATGTCCTACCTGCTGCTGCTGTGCCGAATGGCGCCGAATCCCCCGGCTCACGAACGCTGGGCGGTGGCGCCGCCGGCCCGGCGCGCCGAACACGCCGCCGCCGGGGCCGACTTCACAACTCCGGAACGGCTTGGCGGCTCCGAACAGCGGCGCGGCCGGCGCGCCGGCGCCCCGCGCTCCGATACGAGAAGCCCCGCGCGAAAGATACAAACAAATGAGATCATAATTAATAATAACAACATATTTATTTATTTTTAAACTTTCTGTTCAATGGCGTCGTTTTATTGCTAGAAAGCAATATCTTCCAACCAACCAGAATTTTAAAAAAAAAAAATTTTTAAAGGGCCCCCCCAAAAAAGGGGGGGGCCCCCTTTTTGGGGGAAAAAGGGGGGGGGGTTTTTTTTGGGGGGGGGTTTTGGGGGGGGGGGGGGCCCCCGGGGGGCCCCCCCGGGGGGGGGGTTTTTTGGAAAAAAACCCCCTTTTTTTTAAAAAAGGAAAAAATTAAAAAAAAAATTTTTTGGGTTTTTTTTTTGGGGGGGGGGGGAAAAAAAACAAAATTTTTTTTTTTTTTTTTGGGGAATAGTTTTTAAAAAAGGGGGTTTTTTTTTTTTGGAAAAACCCCTTTTTTTTTAAAAATTTTTTTAAAAAATTTAATTTTTTTTTGGGAAAATAAAAAAAAAAAAATTTTTTTTTTTTAAAAAAAAGGGGGGGGGGGAAAAAAAAAAGGGTTTTTTTACCCCCCTTTGGGGGGGGGGAAAAAAAAACCCCGGGGGGCCCCCCCCCCGGGGGAAAAAAAGGGGGGCCCCCCAACCTTTGGGTTTTAAAAAGGGGGTTTTTGGGGGGGGGGGGGCCCCCCGGGGGGGGAAAAAAAAAAAAGGGGTTTTTCCCAAAAAAAATTTTTTTTTTTTAAAGGGGAAACCAAAAAAAAAAAAAATTTAAAAAAAAATTTTTTTTTTTTTGGGGCCTTTTAAAAAACCGGGAAAAAAAAAAACCCCACCCCCAAAAAAAAAATTTTTTGGGAAAAATTTAAAAAACCCTTTTTTTTCCTTTTTGGTTTTTAAAAAGGGGGGGGAAAAATCCAAAGGGGTTTTCCCAAAAAAAGGGGGAAAAAAATTTTTAAAAAATTTTTTGGAAAAATGTTTTAAATTTTTACGGGGGGGTTTGGGCCCCCCCCCGGGGCCCCTTTTTAAAAAATTGAAAAACCCCCTTTTTTAAAAATTTAAAAAAAATTTTTTCCAAAAAAACCCCCCCCTTTAAAACAAAAAAAAAAAAAATTTTTTTAACCCCCACCTTGGGCCCCCCCCCCCGGGGGGTTTGGCCCGGGTTTTCCCCCCCCCCCCTTTTTTTGGGGGCCCAAAGGGGGGGGGTTTTTTTAAAAAAAAAGGGGTTTAAAAAAATTTTTGGGTTTTTTGGGGGGGAAAAAAAACCCCCCCCAAAAGGGGGGGGGTTTTTTAAAAAAAAAGGGGTTTTTGGGGGGGGGGGGGGGGGGTTTGGGGGGAAAAAGGGGGGGGGGGGGGGGGGCAAAAAGGGGGGGGGGGGGGGGGGGGGGGGGTTTTGGGGGGGGGGGGGGGGAAATGGGGGGGGGGGGGGGGGGGGGGGGGGGGGGGGGGGGGGGGAAAATTTAAAAAGGGGGGGTTTTGGGGGGGTTTGGGGGGGGGGGGGGGGAAAAAAAAAAGGGGGGGGGGAAAAAAAGGGGGGGGGGGGGGGGGGTTTGTTTTGGGGGGGGGGGGGTTTTTGGGGGGGGGGGGGGGTGGGGGGGGGTTTGGGGGGGGGTTTTGGGGGGGGGGGGGGGGGGGTTTTTGGGGGGGGGGGGGGGGGGGGAAAAAAAAAAGGGGGGGGAAAAAAAGGGGGGGGGGGGTTTGGGGGGAAAAATTTGGGGGTTTGGGGGGGGAAAGGGGGGAAAAAAATTTTTTTGGGGGGGGGGGGGGGGAAAAAAAGGGGGGTGGGGGGGGGGGGTTTGGGGGGGGTTTGGGGGGTTTTTTGGGGGGGGGGGGGTTTTGGGGGGGGGGGGGGGGTTTTTGGGGGGGGGAGGGGGGGGGGTTTTTTTGGGGGAAAAAAGGGGGGGGGGGGAAAAAGGGGGGGGGGTTTTGGTTTTTGGGGGGGGGGGGGAAAATTTTTTGGGGGTTTTTTTGGGGGGGGGGGGGGGGGAAAAAGGGGGGGGGAAATTTAAAAAAAAAAAGGGGGGGGAAGGGGGGGGGGGGGGGGGGGGGGGGGCCCCCCCCCCCCTTTTTTTTTTGGGGGGGGGGGGGGGGGGGCCCGGGGGGTTTTTGGGGGGGGGGGGGGGGGGGGGGGGGGGGGGGGGGGGGGGGGGGGGGTTTTTGGGGGGGTTAAAGGGGTTTTGGGGGGAAGTTTTGGGTTTTGGGGGGGGGAAAAAAAAAAATTTTGGGGGGGGGGTTTTTTAAAAATTTTGGGGGAAAAAAATTTTTTTTGGGGGGGGGGGGGTTGGGGGAAACCCCCCGGGGGGGGGGTTTAAAAAAAAAAAAAAAAAAAAAAAAGGGGGGGGGGGGGGGGGGGGGGAAAGGGGGGGGGGGGGGGAAAAAAAAAAAGGGGGGAAAAAAAAAAAAAATTTTTCCCAAAAAAAAAAAAAAAGGGTTTTTTTTTTTAAAAAAAAAAAAAAAATTTTAAAAAAAAAAAAATTTTTAAGGATTTTTTGGGTAAAGGGGCCCCTTTATAAAACCCCTTTTTTTTTAAAAAAAAATTTTAAAAAAAAAAATTTTTGAAGTTAAAAAAAAAAAAAAGGGGGAAAAAAAAAAGGGGGAAAAAAAAAAATTTTTAAAAAATTTTTTTAAAAAAAATTTTTTAAAAAAATTAAAAAATTTTTAAAAAATTTTTTTTTTTAAAATTTTTTTTTTTGGGGGTTTTTTTTTTTTTTAAAAAAAAAAAAAATTTTTTAATTTAAAAAAAAAAAAGGGGCAAAAAAAAACCCGGGGGTTTTAAAATTTTTTTGGGGGTTTTTAAAAAAATTTTTTTTTAAAAACCCCCCCAAAAAAATTTTTTTTTTTTTTTAAAAAAATTTTAATTTTTTTTTTGGGGGGTTTTTTTTTTTTTTTTAAAAAAAAAAAAAGGGGAAAAAAAAAATTTTTTGGGGGGGGGGAAAAAATTTTAAAAATTTTTAAAAAAAAGGGGGGTTTTTTTTTTGAAATTTAAAGGGAAAATTTTTTAATTTTTTTTTAAAACCTTTTTAAAATTTTATTTTTAAAATTTTTTTTTTAAAAAAAAAAAAAATTTTTTTCCCAAATTAAAAAATTTTTAAAAATTTTAAAAAAATTTTTTTTTTTTTGGGGAATTTTTTTTTTTTTTTCCCTTTTTAAATTTTTTTTTTAAAAAAAAAAGGGGGGGGCCCAAAAAAAAAAATTTTTTAAAAATTTTTAAAAAAATTTTGGGGGAAATTGGGTTCCCTTTTCACCTTTTTTTTTTTTTAAATTTTTTCCCAATTTTTTTTAAAAAAAAATTTTAAAAAATTTTTTTTTCCTTTTTTTGGGGGCCTTTTTCCCTTTTTTTTAAAATTTTTCCCCCCAAAATTTTTTTTTTGGGGAAAAAAGGGGGCCCCCCCGGGGGTTTTTTTTAAATTTAAAATTTTCCCCAAAAGGGGGTTTTTGGGGGGAAAAAAAAATTTTTTTAAAATTCCCAAAAAAAAAAAATTTTTTTTTGGGGAAAAAAAAAAAATTTTTTTTTTTTTTTTTAAAAAAATTTTTTCCCCAAAAAAAATTTTTTTTATTTTTTCCCTTTTAATTTTTAAAAAAACAAAAATTTTTAAAAAATTTGCAAAAAAAAAAAAAACCTTTTTAAAAAAAAATTTTTTTTAAGGGTTTTTTTTTTTAAAAAAAATTTTTTTTGGGAAAAAAAAAAAAATTTTTTTTTGGTTTAAAAAAAAAAAAAATTTAAAATTTTTTTAAAAAAAATTTTTTTTTTTTTTTTTTTTTTTTTTTTTTGTTTAAAAAAAAAAATTTTAAAAAATTTAAAAAAAAAAAAAAAATTTTAATTTTCTTGAAAAAAAACCCCTTTTTTTTTCCAAAAAAAATTTTTTTAAAAAAAAAACCCCGGTTTTAAAAAAAAATTTTAATTTTAAAAAAATTTTTTTTAAAATTTTTTTTAAAAATTTTTTTTGGTTTTTTTTAATTTTTTTTTTTTTTTAAAAGGTTTAAAAAAAAAACCCCTTTTTAAAACCCTTTCTAAAAAATTTTTTTTTGGTTTTTAAAAACAAAAATTTTTTTTTTAATTTAAAAAATTTAAAAAAAAAAAATTTTTTTAAAGAAAAAAAAAAAAAGGGGGGTTTTTTAAAAAACCCCCCCAAAAAAACCCAAATTTTTAAGGGGAAAATTTTTTTTTCTTTTTTTTTTCCCCTTTTTTTTAAAAAAAATTTTTTCCCCCCAAAGGGAAATTTTAAAGGCGAATTTTTTTAATTTTTTTTTGGGAAAAAATTTTTTTTTTTTTTTTTTGGGGGGGTTTTTAAAATTTTTTGGTTTTTTGGCGGGGGGGGGGCCCCCCCCCGGGGGGGGAAAAAAGGGGGGGGGAAAAAAGGGGCCGGAGGGGGGGGGGTTTTTTTTTTAAAAAAACCGGGGTTAAAAAAAATTTGGATTTTTCCCCAAAAATTTTTTAAAAAACCCCCCAAACCCCCAAAGGTTTTTTTTTAAAAAACCCCCCCGGGGGGGTTTTTTCCCCCCCCAAAAAGGGGTTTTTTTTTTTTGGGGGAAAAAACCCGGGGGGTTTTGGGGGGGGGTTTTTTTTTTAAAATTTTTTTTTTAAAATTTTTTTTTTTTTTTTTTTTAAAAAATATTTTTTTTTTTTTTTTTTTAAAACCGTTTCAAATTTTCCCTTTTTTTTTTTTTTGGATTTTTTTTTTAAAAAATTTTCCAAAAAAGGGGAGGGGTTTTTGGCCTCCAAAAAAATTTAAAAATTTTTAAATTCCAAAAAATTTTTTAACCAAATTTTTTTTTTTTTAAAAAAAAAAATAAAAGGAAAAATTTTAAAAAAAAGGGGGGTTTTTTTCCCGGGAAGGGTTTTTAAAAACCCCCCGGGGGAAGGGAAAACGGTTTTGGGGGGGGCCTTTTTTTTTCCCCTTTAAAAAAAAACCCAAACCCTTTTAAAAAAAGGGGGGGTTTTTTTCCCCCAAAAAAAAATTTAAAAAAATTTTTAAAAAAAAATTTTTAATTTTTTTTTTTAAAAAAAGGTTTGTTAACCCTTTTTTTTTTCCCCCCGGGGGAAATTTTTTCCCCTTTTTTTTAAAAAATTTTTTTTTTTTAAAATTTTTTTTTTTTTAAAATTTCCCCCCCCCGGGGCCCCCGGGAAAAAACCCCCCCGGGGGGGCCCCCCGGGGCAGCCCCCAAAAAATTGCCCCCCCCCCCGGGGCCCCCTTATTTAACCACTTTATTTGTGCTACGAAAAGGGGGGGGGCGGGAAAAAAAACAGAACAAAACCCAAAGAAAAGAAAAAAAACAAAAATATTTTTAATAATTTAAAAGCCCAAATTAAATGTTTACCCAAAAACCTTTTTTTTATTTTTTTCCCAAAGAAAAAATTTTATACAATTGAAAAACCCAAAATTGGGGGGTTTTGTTTTTGGGGAAAAATTGCGCCCCCCCCCCCAAAAAAAAAAAACCCCGAAAAAAAAATTGTCCCCAATATATTTATTAAAAAAAAAACTTTAAAAAATTTTTTATTTTTTAAAATTGGAAAAAACCCACACTTTTTTTTTTTTATATTTTATTATGGTTTTTTAAAGGAAAGTTTTTATACAATTTTAATACCCTATGTTAGGACAATATATGCCAAAATCAATGTAAATCAAAATAATTATTTGTCGAAATCAATTACCGGTGTCAAATACCCGCCAGCAGATAGTGAAGTTGTCGCTAAAACAAAAAATTTGCAACCAAACTTTCGCTCTATGGGAACACGGCGAAGGGCCCTCTCTATTGCCTCTGCGCGTCATTACTCTAAGGTTGTTCCATAGATAGCATGAATATCCTTGAAAACGTTATAAATATTAAAGTATATTTTTACAATTCCAACGATATAAAACACAATGATCATAAAATGTTGTTTTCATTTTTAAATTTATGTTTTTAATTCACGAAAATTACGAGTGTCTTTTAACGCCCGCTATTGGCTAATGACGTCATACCCGTCCATTATAAAAGGCGGGAAATTCATTACGTAGTGAGCGCCCATATTGATGTGACGTCCACACCGCCATTGCGCGCCAAATGGAGGATTTTTTGCGAGCGATTTGTGAAAAGCGCTATTTCAAACTGCGCTAGAAATATTCATATTGACATTGTAAAAAATTAAAAAAAAATTCCCTTGATATTGTTATTTTTCAATCAATTTTTTTAAATAAAAAATAAATATAGGAAAGAATCCCAACTGTCCCGCCCTTACCTTGGGGTTTGGCCCAAAGGGCTGGGTGGCCGGGGTGCTCTGACCAAACAGGGACGTGGCTGTCTGCGGGCTCGCCAAACAGCCCCCCAGGTCGTGTTCTGTTATTTCAATCCTAAACAGATTTAACACCCGTATAAAATACCGTTTCAAATTAACTGAATTATTTATTTTATTTCCATTTTAATTAAATACATTAAAAAAAAATAACAAGCAATCTATAATAAGTGACAGAACATTGATTTTATGTCCATCTTTTTATTGTAGCGTTGATAATTATGTCGATTGTATTATTTACAAATATTCTACTCGTCTTGAAATTTATATTTTATATCCTGTTTGGTATTTTATTCGACATTCACTAGGATTTTGAATCCTCTGGTGAAAATTCTAAGTTGTAAATTTACGAAATGGTGTTTTCGAGTATGCGAAAATGGATCTTACCCACAGTATGTAAAAAAAAGGATCAATAAATAAAATTTTTTAGTTTATTTAGCCTGATCCGAATAAAACTCCTATATTGAAAGGCTAAAAAAAAATGACAAAAATATTATTCCCCCCCCCCCCAGGACCTAGTTGATGGTTAAAGATGTTAGGGATTGGCGTGCCCCCCCCCCCGGGGAGGGTTATGAGGTTTGTTTTAAAGATATGTGTTTGCAAAAAGTTTGTTGACTAAGATTATTCCCCCCCCCTAAGAAGATGGACAGATGACGTAAAATGTACTGCAGGATCAGATGGGCAGCTCGGATTGCCAGGATTTAGATAGCAGTAGACCCAATCAGGGGAAAACCTATGTCCAGCAGTGGACGAAAACAATGGCTTTGAAGACAGGATAATGAGTCCCCCCCCCCCTACACCCCCTTCCAATGTTAGATGTTCTCCGTTTTCACTAAGTCTCATAATCGACGGATAAACTAAATAAATTTGCCCCCCGTATGTATGCAGGGTGGGCTGCCAATGACGGGGATAAAGAAAAATCGCGGGGGGAGTTTTTATGGGAGGGGTTTTTTTCGTGGATGGGTGGAGGGGGAAAAACCCCCCCCCCCTGTGTATCCCCCCCTTCCCTCAGGCCCCATCCAAAACATAATACATAAACCCAATAACATCCCTAAATACTTATTTTGCACAATCCCGAAGACAAAATAAGAAGCTGGGGGTTTTTTTACGGTAGAAAACGGGCAGGCCTTTTTTATTGCGCATCCCTAATAAATATATTTCTCAAAAAGAAGCCCTTAAACAAACGGCAACAAAGTTTGAGGTATTTCATAATACTTTTGAACCAAAAACTGAAATTGCATTTATTGTAACGATTTGGATTGAGAATATTAATTTTCTCATCTAATTAACAAGGGGCTCGCCGGCTCAAGTCAATTTAGAACAAGGGCTCGCGCGAGACCCGGGGCGAGCCCTGCAGTTTTTTTGGGCCCCCCCTATTTTACGGGAGAACATGGGGCAAAAGGACCCATGCTTTCAGAAATGGACCCATAATGCTTAAGGTTCCCCCCCCCCCCCCCCCCAATTTATTTATTTCACATATACATTTGCAGTTTGTATTTACAAATTATACAACCCCCCTTTTTTGGCTCAATGCAGTAGCGACCTTTGAAATGATTGGCCCGACTCACTAGATAATCCATTTCGAGTCCAGGGCATTTTTCAGTTGTAGCATTTACATCATTAGATTATTTACCCGGCCTGGGGGGAAAAGGAAGAGAAACCAAAAAAAAATATTCACTAAATTTAGAAATTTACGTAACTACTATTTTTGAGGCTATTTTCAATTACACGACACCACCCCCTTTGATTCGCAATATTCCGAAGATTAGATAACGTTAACACGTATAAATATGTTACACATACCCCCCCCCGCCCGCACTTAATAGTGTTGGTATATATATAGCATTTATATGACATGCTATGACGTAAATCACCGGTAAATTGTTTTTAATTGTTATCGCCTTATGATAATTTCATATATTTTTTTTTGAAGTTTACTTTTTTCTTATCACTTCACCCTATTCAAATTGGGAAATCGCCGGGGTGGGGTATAACCAACGAAAATTTTAAAAAAAAATTCTTTTATTAATTTTTTTTTACCCCCCCCCAAAACAAAACAAAACTTTCCCCAAATTGGGTTTTTCGGGGAAACTTTGGTAAAACCAAAAATTTCAATAAAAATTTTAAGGGAAGTTTCCAAAGATTTGGTCAAAAAATAAAATTTGGGGGGTTGGGGGCAAGGGGGGGTTGGGGGTTTGGGGGGGATTTTTTTGGGGGAATTTTTTTTTTAAAATTTATTTTAATGGATTTTTTTAATTTTTAAAAGCGCTATTTTAAAAAAAAAGAAATGCCTCTTTTAAAAGGGGGGTTTCTTTGTCAAATAAAAAAAAGGAGGATTTAGGGGGAAAAAACGTTTTGGAAAACTTAAAGCGCAGGGGGAAAAAGGGGTTTGGGGTTTAATTTTTGTTCCCTACAAAAAAAATTTTAAAAAGGAATTTACAAAATTTAAAAAAAAATTTTATTTTGGGGGGTTTTTAATTAAATTTTACAAAAAAGGAAAAATTAAATATTTTGGAAAAAAATAAAAAAAATAAATTTTTATAGGTAAATTAATTTAAAAAAAGTTTAAATTTTGATAAAAAAAGGTGGAATTTAAAAATTTTCAAAAATTTAAAAAGGCAAAAATTTAAAAGGGGGGGAAAAATTTGGTTTGTAATAAATTTGGCACTTGCCAGTCATAAAGCCTGTTAAATGGCCCAGAAAACCCCACCCCCCTTTCGGGTTTTTTCCAGAGTTTTCTTGTTTGTTTTGGGAATTAATTTTTAAATTTAAAATTTCTTTTTTTTGAAAAAATTTTTTCAAAGTAAAAGGAAATTAAAATTCAATTTTTGAAACCCTCATTTTAAAAAAAAACCCCAAATACTATTTTTACAAAAAAAAATTTTTTAATTAAAAAAAAATACAAAAAAAAATTTCAAAAAGTATAAAAATAAAAATTTTCATTTCCAAGGTTTTAATCTTTTTAAAAAATCACCTATCTGGGAAAAACGCCATCAAACCTAATTTTTTTTGTTAAAAAATTTTTTTTTTTTTTTGATTCTAGAAATAATTTGTTCCAAAGGTGTTTTTCTTTTGACCAAACTGGGTTTTTTATTCCAAACAGGCGACAGCTGGGGGCTCTCTTCCCACTAGACACAAAACCCAGATAAAACCCGCAAAAAATTTAAAACCTTTTTAATAAAAACGGGAAAGTGTGGAATATGGGCCGTAAGAAATTTAAAAAAAAAGGGGAAAAGGTTTAAGGGAAATTTTTTTTATTTGGGCATTTGAATTTCAAAAGGGCCGAAAAATTTGGGTATGGAATTGAGGGGAAGGGAAAAAAGTTAATGGTGCCTTGAAAACCATAGTGGGAAAAAAGAAGCTAAATTTGGGAGACACAACGGAAATTCTTTGGGACCAAAACCCCTTTGGGTTTGGGATTTAAAACGGAGTGGAAAAACCAGGGTTGAAATAGGGCTGAATGCTGTTGAAAATTTCGAACTAGTGTGGGAAGACTTTTGTATGATAGGGGTACAAATGTCCAAAATTCGAGAAAATAAACCCCCAAAAAAAGGGCTCTAAAGATTGGGTTTTGGGGAGTGGGGCTACGGGGCGATGAAAAAACCCGGTTAAAAAAATTTAAAAAACTGGTGCCTGGGTTAAGGGAAGGGGGGAAGGCCAAAAAAACTTGGGAGGGTCAAATTAAACACAAGGGGGGATTTTAAAAAATCAATAATCGATTTTGGGCAGAGAAAAATGTAAAATTGAGGGGAACAAGAGAAGTTTTGCCGGACTCGGGGATGTGGGGTTTTTTAAAAGTTAATGTTTTTATTTGGGGGGGCTATTTTAGTAAAAAAAACACCTCATTTTATACAAAAATTTCACCAAAACCCCGAAAAACGACCCCGCAAAAACTTAAAAAACTGGCGCAAAAAATTTAAACCCCCAAAACTAAAAATTTGGGTAAAACCCAAATTGGGTTTTTGATAATTTAAAATTTAAAATTTTTTAACAAAAACCACAAAAAAAATACATTCTATCACACAACATTTAAACCCAAAAAAAGAATCTAACATTTTTCAAGAAATTTCAGGGGTCTTGTCAAAAAAAAAAAATAATTTTTTTCAAATGTACCTTTAATTTTCCCAAAAAATCATAAAAAACGCAATTTTTAAAACCAAATTTTTTTAATGTAATAAAAAAAACGCCCTACGTATACCAAAAAAAGTTTAATTCGAAAATAAAAACGTTCGTAAATTTAAAAACAGAAAAAAAGCCCAAAATTTTACCTTCTAAAAAAAATCAAAAACACCAAAATAACTGTAAAATTTGACATTTTAAAAAATATTAATTTCAAAAAGCCGGGAAAACACACAAATTATTTTTTTTTGTTGTAAAAAAAAAATTTAAAGCCTTTTTGAAGGCTTTTCGGGAAAAGCATTCCATATAGCTTCACAAAATTAACGAAAAAATTAAAATACAGTTTTTCGCCTCCCTGGGGGGGAAATTTTTTAAGAAAAGATAACAATTTTTTTTTTTATTCTTTTAAAATGTTGTTTTTTTAAAGGGTTTTTATTTTCCCCTCGCACGCTTTTTTAGGCAATTCCCAAAGTTTTTGCATGACCAAAAAAACCACAGAAATTTCAGAAAGACTGAAATTGAGGAAAAGATCATTAAAGGGGTTTTTAAATGGGCCTACTTGGATAAAATCGGAATAATTCCAAAAAGGAATTTTTATAATCGAAATTTATAAGAAATAGTTTTTTTTATTTTAAAAACGCTGTTTTTAAATTTATGGACTTATATAATCAAAATTTTTTTTTAAAAAATTAATCTAAAATTCACATTTTGGCCAAATTTGATTCCCCAAATTTGCCCCTAAATTCAAAAATGAACTTTTTTTCAAAAGGGGTTTTTTTTCAGGGGGTCCAAAATTATACATGAAGGAATGTACCAAAAAAAAAACGTAAATGGTAATTTTTTCTTAAAAGCCCAAAAGTTTCATTTAAAAAAATTTTAATAATTCGCATTCATAGAATTTCTTAAAAATTGGCTTTCTTTTGGAACAACCACAAAAAAGGGCAAAAAAAAACCAACCCAAATTTTATGATTTCCCAAACGAAAGAATACTAAAAAATAAAATTTTCTTTAAAAAAAAAAAGTTTTTACACCTTTAAAAAAGAATGATTTGGCGAAATTTTCGTAAAACCAAAGGATCACATTTTTGAAAATTAAAATTTAAATTTTCAAAAAAACCTTTCTTAAATTTTACTACGGGACTTTTTATGTATGTTTTTAATTTGAATTTAAAAAGATTAATTTTATGTTTTTCCTTTTTTTAAAAAAACTTTTTAACCCAAACAAAGTTTTGGTTTTTTAACATTTTTTCGATTGGGAACAAAAATAGGTTGATTTTTTTTTTGACAATTTTAAATCGGTTTGTTTCCCCAACAAACAATAAATTTTTAAAATCTATAAAGCAGATTTTCTAACTTTTTTAAAATAACCTAAATTTTTATTTCAGAAAATACCCTATCTAGAAATTAAGGAAATCCCCCTTTATGTCCCATAATTTGGGGCCCTTAAAAAATAATTCGATTAAAAATCACGAAAAATGCCTAACCCAAAAAAATCAAAAGTAAATTTTTTTAAAAAATTTGTTTGTTTTTGGCTTTCAATAAAACCCGAATATCATTTTGGGAAAAAACCTCAATTTTTAATCTGGCTTTATTGGTACCGCCTTTTTAAAAAACCGGGGTTTTTTTGTAATTTTCAGATTCAAAATTTCGACCTCCGTCTTGAAAGGAAACCACCACAGTTTCGGCTAAAAAGAAGAATCAAAGAACAAAAATAGCAAAAATTTCTAATTGTTCCCATCTTTTCTAATTGGGATCTGCCAAAATTTTTTCCCTTTCGCAGAAGGGGAAAATAACTTACCCTTTTTCCTGCGTGAAAAAAATTTTTAAATTTGTCGATTTTATGGGTTTTTCCTATTCGACATTTAACTTTTGCCTGTCAAATTTTTTTCCCAATTTTCATCTTTTTAAAAAAATTAAACAAACTTTTTATAAAAATGTAAAGGGAAAAACATTTTTTCTTTTAAAGACCTAACAATAACTTTAATTTCCGTTTTTTTATATTTTAAAAATAATTTCCCTTCTCTTTGTCTCTTCAAAATCGTGTCCTATTGGGGCGTTTTTTGTCCCCGCAAAGGGGCCCCTGGGTTTTTTGGGTCTCTCCGGGGATCAAATCCAAAACCCCAGTGTTTTAAAAATTGACCAAAGGGCCTACCCCTAAAACCACCCCTGGTAATTTAAAAAAATTTTTTAAAAAAAAAATAGTCAATTTTTGGGGTAACTTAACAACTTGGGGGGCACTTTCAAAATTTCAAAAAATTTTTTTGTGGGTTGGGAAATGACACCTTTGAAAAAAAACCTTTTAAAAACTTTTGAAATTTTTTAAATTTTTTTTTTTTAACCTAAACCCAACCTACTGAAAAAATTTCATAACCTTTATAAAAAGGATTCTTTTTAAAAAAAAAATTTGATTAAAAATTATTGTTTATTTTTAATCCAAGATAGCTGACAGCACCTAAATTTCATAATGAAGATGGGTAACGTTTTTAAGGTAACGACGTTCTCTGATTTGAGCGTAAGGACATACAAAGCACCTCAAGTTGTTTAACGTGACACCCCTATATTTTTACTGAAATGAATAAAATTGAGATTCATAATAACTAGTGATATTTAGAGGTTATATATTTAACAAATTAATTATTTAGTTATGGTTAAGAAATCCAAATGTATAAAGGGGGGGATTGGAAAAAAAGCAGTGAAACTTCAACCATTTTCTTAAATACAAAATTGAGGTAACCAGTAAGCTAATGTGTATAATATCATGTTGAGGATGTACCAGCTTTTAAGGCGAAAGCTGGTACACAAAAATCCTCAATTATACCCTATAAAGAAAGATATTAACATACTTGAAAAATTCTTCGACAACTAAAATTAATTTATAGTGATATGTTAACTAATTTCTAAATATAAAAACACCACAGTGGCACTCAAATTTGAGCTGGTCACGTATATGTTGAAAAACACCCATATCAGTATAATAATCCAGCCAGAAATAACTGAGCTATTTCAAGTCTAAAAAATTTTGTCATTTAATATAAAAGTTTTGAATCTACAATCATAGTCCCAGCCAAAGCCTTTAAAAATATATTAATGCAGCGCCACATTCACATATTTTTGGACCTAAAGATATATAACCAAATGGTTTAACACAAATCAAATAATTGTAACCGATTCTTCCAAGTACTAGGGTCGGTGTCGTTAGTTGGATAAGATCTAGATGGTAGCGTGTATATAATGAACAATGCCATGCCAAAAATATAGCTAAACGATAATTTATTTAATTTGATGTATAGCTGTAACAATTCTAAATTTGTGAAAATCACACATATGTTCATACTATTAATGCCCTGACTAACGCTGGACTATCTATGATAGTCCGGGGCCAGTGTCATTGCATGGGTCTCTACTGATGAGTCGCCATCCCCATTATTGTGATTATTAAATGTGTGAAATGTATTAAATACAATAAATAAATTTACAAATGTGCTGGCGGTTTTCCATATGTATAAAATATCAATTAGTTACTAACGATGTAAAACCTTAGTATGAAAATCTGAGTTTTAAAAATCAACCATTAGTTCCATTCGACAATTAAGTCCAGTGTAGTTTATTCTAAAAGGCCACACTATCCACTACTAGCAACGTTATCTGCACCCAGTGATTGGTGCATAAGGCACTGCATTAGTACACGAAGTGCAGTGAATCTTTCCATTTACATTGTCGTCATTCAAACTGTAGTTGGTTTAAATGTTGAAATGTCAACATTTTATCAGAATGGACATATTATTGTAGACAGGAACTACAGGACACCATCATTTTGTAGCCTGAAACACTGATTTAGTACCTCTATATATCTGTGGTCTACAATTCTAACATTTGGATCCACAGTTTTTTTTCAGTGAACACAAGGTCTTTTCCGATGGGTTTGGTCCACGTAAAAAGCAATAATGATTAAAGAATGGCAAAAACAGAAGATATGAGTGCGAGTTGTGCAATAGATTCTACAAGTCGAGAAGGCTGAGAAAGACTATGGGAATGGCGAAAGTACAAAACAGTGCTAGTCATGTGATATTGCGAAGTCTCGAATAATCCGCGTGTACATAGCATGTTTAAAAACACTGTGTAGATGATGTGAAAGAAGCGGAGAGAAATATGCCAAGACAGAGTGGTGTGGCTGTTTCTATTTATCTCTGCTACCCTACGGGGAAATGGCGAGATGGTTAGTTAGTTTTATTAGGTTAAATAATACAACTGGACATTTTTTATTTGTTTATTGGATAATTTTTACTGCGATATTTTTACAAAAAAATCCGCCTCAAGAGCGCTGCGACAAAGAGAGGCTAGATGCCATGTCGTCCTGCAGCTAACAAAGCGCATAGACTATTGCAATTATTCTAGCCCTAAACAATAATTTCCTAAACAATTTTTTTTTTTTTTAATCAACAACCTCCAGTACAGTAAACCGTTTTAAATACATCATCATCATACCACATCCACTATCCCTGTGTGGAGCTTTGGAATACAATGAAAGCCCACCCTTTCCCTAGACTGCTTATAAAGACATACTTTTTTCGTCCCGCACAACACTACCGATTTTTTCAACAAGCTAAACCGCGATTTTAAATAAAATTTTGCATCCATAAATTTACGCCTGAAAAGTAACGAATCACCTTGCGAACAAATTGACAATTATATGACACCAAATCTACCACAGTAAATACGGCTTATGTAACTATAATGAAATTTTTTGTTAATCATTCCAACCATTTTTGTAAAGCCCAAATTAACAGTGGTGGATGTAAAATAGTATTTCTACCATCAGGATCATTATATATTAGTAAGTCTACAAGACCACCCGTGTGGAGACCGTATCCGCAGTTAGCCGGGCTCCACCAACCCAGACACCCCCGTCATCCGCGGTCAGGGTCTCATGAGGGGGATTAGGATTTTGCTGAGGGGACAAACGCATGTGTGCATCTCACATTATCTATCCTATCATCCGCATCCTATCTGCAGACACTATTTTCATACGTCTTTAAAGTTCCGTACCTTATCACAATACCTATCCATTAGACATCCTATGTGGTCATATGGTAAGCCCTGGTTTATGCCCTCCAGGCCTCCTCCCATCAAGCCCGCGTCCCGCAGCTCTGACGCAACTTCCAGACGATTTGCTACATGGCGCCGATGACCTGATGCCATTGTAAATAATTTACAAGCATGTGGCGGCTTTAATGAGTAGGCAATACACAGTAATGCCAAGCCAGCCGAAATAAATCACGCGTCGGATGACAACTATGAATCCAGGTTGCTGTGGTCCGTTCCTCACTTGCCTGTGTTCCTGTACAAAGTTCAAACCACCTACCAATACACCTGCATACCTGAAATCTCTAGACACCTATAGCTCAAACACAGAAGTTCTGCTGTCTTGGGGCACCCTGTTTTATGCGTGTGTAATGCGCACGAAATCGACATAATAAATATAAATCTTAAAAGCGGTTCCTCGGCACGTTTACCCTTTGAGAGTAATAATATTGGCATATACTATTTATCGATAGTTGCTTTAATAGACTAAATAAATATTAAGTAAATTTTTTCTAACACATCATTGGCGCAAGATGCAACATAATTTGACAATTCTATCCTTGGATCCACAGTTTTTTTCAGTAACAAAGGTCTTTTATGTAAAATAATATATGATGCGAGTGTGCCTAGATGTACAAGTCGAGGAAGGCTGAGAAAGACATGGGATGCGAAAGTACAAACAAGTGCTCGAATGTGATAATGCGAAAAGTCGGAATAATCCGCGTGTATGCATGAGAACATGTATGAATGTGAAAGAAGCGAGAGAAGTATGCCAAGACAGAGTGGTGTGGCGTTCTATCCTCTCTGCCTACCCCTACGGGGAAATGGCGAGATGGTTAGTTAGTTTGTTAGTTAAATAATACAACTGGACATTTTATTTATTTGTTTATTGGATAATTTTTACAGCGCTATTTTTACAAAAAATCGCCTCAAGAGCGCTGTACATAAGAGAGGCTAGATTGCAAGTCGTCCTGCAGCTACAAAGCGCATAGACTATTGCAATTATTCTAGCCCCTAACAATAATTCCTAAACAATTTTTTTTTTTTTAATCAACAACCTCCACTCGAATGCGAGTGATTTTGGAAACAAATTTTAATGTTATAATATTATAATGTATTGTAGATATATGCATATGTATAAAGTTATAAAGGGCTACATTCAATGTCTGCAGCTACAAAGCTCATTGATTATGCATTGTAAATAGATTTATATCTCTTCCAAGCGTTTATTTTACTAATTTAGTTAATATAATTAATTTAATTTTAATTAATTTAGTAATTATTAACAGGCAACCATAGACAAAAAAATGCAATACTTCATGTTTTTTTCTTCACGATAGTGAAGCACATGTTCTTTAGCTCCGATACTTATCGATATCGATGTTTATTGAGCCTACTTTTGCAACGAGGATTATTCAAGTTAATTTTTTCCATGAAAAAATATAAAATGTGATTTAAATTAAAACCTATTTGTTTTTTTTTTTCTTTGTTTGTTGCGACACAGAATTTCTCAATTTACATTACGACAATAAAATGGTTTTTCTGTAGCTCCTGCACCCGATAACAAACTCCAATTAAGGAGTTTATCGGTACTGTATTTAAAGTTTCTTTTGTAAAGAAATTATGTATTTTTTGTAATATTTTTTATTGAATAAAGACTGTTAAAAAAAAAAAGTTTTACGACAGCGCTTTCGTAATATAAACTCCGCTTTAAACGTCTGGCTATGTTTATAAACTAAAAAATGTTGAGCAAAAATAAAATATAAATGTGTTAAATTGATTAAAACTTCTTCATAAATAAAGTAGATTTTTATGAGAAATCGATTCGGTAACGCATTAGGACATCCCTAATCGATACATAATCTAGCTGTCAAAAGTAAAATAAACGCTTGGAATTGGTATAACAATATGAATTAATAAAACAGGTAGTTCTATAAGTATCTCAGCACGCATCTCTCTCTGAGTATAAACACAGACCGGTGCATGTTTACAATACTCGTTTTACGAGTGCTGAAGGATTAGTTCTCCCTAAATATAATAACAAGTATGGTAAGAGAACACTCCAGTACAGTATACCAAAAATCTGTAACATGCTACCAAGAAGTTTTAAAAAAAGAATTAATTTTTCAAGCTTAAAAGAGAGACGCATGCTGAGAACTTGGTTGCTAGAGCGCGATTTATTATACTGAGTTTTGAATTGTATTTTTATTTATATAGTATTTTTAAAATTAGAATTCTAGTGTGATATTTAAAAAAATCTGTTCCTTTGCACTTTTTTGTACTTTTGCTAGGGATATGTATTTTAGACATGTATTTTTGTTATTTTTTTATTTGAATTTGTATTTATGCACTTATGTGCACAAGCAATACAAATAGAGTTTCTAAATTAACAATAGGGGCATGGGATTTTTGCACCCACCAGTAGAGTTTTAGCAACAGTTACAAAAAATATTTCATTATTTATTAGTCATTGTATTGTTTTTGAAGTTTAGAAAAGACCTGCGCCACATGAATTGAAGTGCAGTGAAAAAATTAGTTTTATAAAATAAGTTGATCATCTAATCAATTTGTAAGGGTAATGTAGAGCAGGTAGCCACACAGCTGCTGGACTTCTCGGCCTTTAGCTTAAATTATTAAAATAATGGAGTACTCTGTTACTGTTTCGTCATTCCCTTTCTTTTAGTTATATTCGTTTATGCACAATTTTACTTTCACGAGTTGCAGTAGGCAACTCAGTACTTTCTCCAATCCTGTGTGGCGGCATGTAACAAATTCCTAAAATTAAATAACATTAGTTGAATTCTAATCGTGGGTCCTGTAAGGCAGGTAGCTTATCTGCCGGACTTCTCGGCCTTTAGCTTAAATTTAATCATATTAATAATGGAGTACTCTGTTACTGTTTCGTCATCCTTTCTTCGATTATATTCGTCTATACAATTTTTTAGTTCTTTCATCACCTCCCTGGCACTTCTCCAATCCTGTGTGGCGGCAATACATTCCTAAAATTGAAATAACAGTTATTAAATTCTGACTAAGGCCCTTTCTTATCACCTCCGTTTAAAACCTGACTATCGTAAATGTCCTACTAAATCGCAGTTAAGTTTGAAAATGCATTTCATCACATCTGATTATCACAAAAATATTGTAAATCCCATTTAAAACGCCGCTTAACTTAGCCAGAGGTTTGTTCAACTTTTAAATCACATTTAAATATGGCGTCGCGTTTGCAACAGTTATGACATCTCGACTCAAATTTTTTAATGCATTGAAAAGCAGTCAAAATGGAAATATTTATAATTTGTAGTCCAATGTTTTATGTTGTTTTGGATTGGTATCACATTAATAACATTAATAACTCAAATAACAAAATGTCTTAAAACATTTTTTCTGGGTTGGATTTTTACAGTATTTGATAAGAAGTCCGGTAAAATTAGTTGTTTCTATCTCAATCTCCTTGTAAAACGTATTTAAAAATGGCGTCGTATTTGATTGTTTGACAACTCGACTCAAATTTTTAATGCGTTGAAAATTGCTTAAAATGGAAATATTATAATGATAATCCAATGTTTTATGTTGGAATCACATTAAAAAAACATAATAAAACTCGATTATAGCTTGCAAAAGGAAACATCTTGAAAGCATTGATAACACCACCGCACTGTTTGCCGGACGAAAGTGCTGACTAGCTAATCGGAAGATAGATTTGTCATTATTTCTGTGGTGAAATCGGTTAGTTGTAAATATCGTTTAATCTGGGAGCAAATTACAACCGACATTTACATTGATTTACTTAGATTTGAACTGAACCCAAAAAATGAATGACACTTCACTTACGCCAAAACCTCCACCTACGCCAGACGCGTATTCAGTATTTCTTTAACCGCCGGCAGAGTTGGACGTTCAGAAAACATTTCGAAATGCCTTCCTGTGTAGATAAAACCGTGTAAAAACTGTACGGATAAAATTAAGAAAAAAGATGGTGTTACTTTCTACATGTAAATGTTTATTTATATTTGTTTACATAGCCTAAAATAATTATTATTCAAAGAAAGTTTTCTTCTTAAATAATAGCTAACAGCCCGTCCACAAGAAAAAAAAAGTCATTTTAGATGCATGGTAAAATTCATGAACGCTCCTCGTAAGGAACGGGTTAGTATTGTATACTGTTACTGTAACCCTATATTTTGCCCATACCTTTTGCGGTGTGTGAGCGGATGCTTGCCGGCAGTCGAAGGGCTCTGATAGGTCGACCCGTGTAAGAGTATTAAGGTGCAGAATCTCCGTGTCATTACTTTTTCTAAATAATTTACTCTGCAAGGCAGATCTAAATGTATTATATATCAATGGACATTTAGTTATCCGGTTTTAAACGGAGGTGATGAAACATGCCCTAAAGCTCGCATAAAATATACAGGATTCAGAGATACAGATTTTATGCTTAAAATGCTTGGCAAAATTTTTTAGTTCTCATTTAGTCAGTATTTGTAGTATAGGGACGATATGTAAGTTATAACATCTGCGCTGACTTTGTAACGGAGCTATGTATGTATCGCTTAGCGGGTTGGACCAGTAGACAGAACTTGGATAGCTCATTACAATGGCTTCCATGTAAGTCATTTTTGTTTTAACGAAAAATAACGATAATGGGTTCTTCCAGATAACATGAATATTCTTAAAAACGTTATAAAATTTTAAAGTATATTTTTACAATTCCAACGATGTAAAACACAAATTTATGTTTTAAAAACACAAAAATACGAATGATTTTTAACGCCCGTTATTGGCTAATGACGTCATACCCGTCCACCGTGAAAGGCGGGAAATTCATTCCGTAGTAAGCGCCTATATTGCTGTGACGCCACACCGCATGCGCGCCAAATGGAGGATTTTGCGAGCGATTTGAAAAAGCGCTATTTCAAACCGCGCTAGAAAATTCATATGACATCGTAAAAATTAAAAAAAAAATTCCCTTGATATTGTAATTTTTCAATCAATTTTTTGAAGTAAAAAACAAAAAATCGGAAAGAACCCCATTATAGAAAGTACCTGTATTTTATAGTGAATCTCCATACATCCAGTTTTTCTCAGCATTTTGTCTACGGGGTCATCGAATTCGTCTTCTGTTGCGCTTTCTAGAGGCTTGGAGCTCATTTTACTAAAAGATAACAATAAGAAATTAATTTAACTAAAAAGTGTAGTGCAGTTAATTATTATTAACGCCCAAAAGGCTATAAATGATACAGAAGTTTTAATAACAAGTTACAAGTATATACATAAATTTCTAAAAAATGCCACTTTTATTTTTCAGTTATGTTACTTTTCCTTTAAAACATTTTTATTTATGCTTTACATATTACAAATAAGCAACTGTGTACAAGATGGGTACTTTGCAACAATAATAAATGTTTCAATATTTTTAGATACTTAAGTGATAGCCTTTAAGTGGACATTATTGTTAGAAATTAATGTTGTATATATTTAAAATAAGTGTATGTCTGTCCATAAACAAATAAAAATAAAAATAAATAAAATAACTAATGTAGAACGAGACAGGAAACCATTCAGTTCCTTGTTCAAACTGTCCGTGTCCCGTGTAATACCAGAACTGTATGGAATATTGAATGATTTGGCTGACCTGACAGTTAATGTTCAGCTAATAACATATTTAAATTATTATAGACAATAGTTCCGGACGGTCGATTGATCCAGAGGCTAATATTCTTCAGACACCCATTCTCAAAACTCAGAAGTCGGCTAGTTTGGGCCCAAGTTAGGAATAGTTAGTTATCTATCATATACATATAGTTGGGGAATGAGTTCGTGGCGCTCGGAAGGAATGCGGCTAGTGCTGTTACGGCTACAATATTCTGAAAATCGATATCGTTATAAATCGACAAGTACCTAGCTACATGAATGAAAATTTTGATAATGGGAATAGTGGGATAGCTAAAATATTGAAACAACGCGTTTAACTTTTTCAAGGGATAGTTTACAATATCAATTATTGAAATTAAAACAAAAATAGTGTACAATAGGGATACAATAGGGACACAATTGAAATTGAAACAAGAAGTTTGTAATTATTTACTAAGTGAGTGTAGTTTGTCGGGTTTATGTGGTACACGTGGTCTTACCTATTGTTTTTTATAGTTGAGAGATGAATACATGGGTAATTTACGACTTTTTTAGTTATAAGTATGATATTGCACTCATAACTCTACTCACCCATAATAAAAAATGTCTTAAATTATCTATCCATTCATGTCTCAACCTAACACCCACAATAGACCTGACCACATGTACAGAATACTTTAAAATCTATTCGCTTAGCAATAATAAAATCTCTTATTCCAATTTCAATTGTATACCATCCCATGAAAAAGAGAACTGCTGTGTTTCGAAATTCCGAGATATTTAAAAAAATAAACTAGCGATCCGAATCAGCAGTAGTACGCACATCACTAAATGTCCCCATGAACTAGGGGCGAGCGGGTAGAAGAGGAACATGGCGGGGGATGCACCCTCCGCACACACTTCTTTCCCCGAAGGCCACGAACTCATTCCCCAACAGTACACGTCACGGTTTACCTATGGGTACTCAACATGTTCAGGTATACCATTATGTATACAACCACCTTTACATTTACCCGACTAGAGTGAAACAACATACTTCAGATGGCCATATAGCTCATGAAGAGATTAAGCCTCCTTACGATGACAATCTACTTTATAGAACACTTGAGAAAAGGTCACTAGTGTCGAAATCTCATTCAACTAAATTTGGCGTAAAATCTTTAGAAAGCATTGCCCGCACTCAATTCAATAAACTACCAAATGAAATTCAAAATCAAAAGGCGGCGAAATCCCAAAACAAAGCACTAAAAGACTACTTTTTAAATATCTTTATTAATAATGATAATGGCTAATTTTTCTATATTGTTCCTTTTGTTCCTTTTGTGATTATTGTACTTTTAGATTTAGCATTGTTAACTCTGTAATCTGAAGTATTGTAATATTTAGTCTTTCTTTTTCTAATATCTGTCCCAGAATGAGTTTTGTAACTCAATTGGGAGTGCAAAGTATTTTGTACAAATTAAATTAATAAATAAAATAATAAAATAAATTATGATTTTTGCGTTCTCACGGGATATCAAACTCAGAACATCAGTGTTGTAAATTTTACAGCTACCTAGCCATGTTAAGCGCTCAATTCTTTACTTTAAGGAAGAAATTGTATCCATATAATATTGTCTGGCTAGTGACAAACGTTGGTGACTAGCGCTTTACTAGTTCTGGGACATTGCTGTTTTAACATTTAACGCACTGTACATTGTTACAAATTGAACACTTAACGTATCTTTTATTGTGAAAATAACGTATTTATATAATATTTGATCAATTTCAAACTATTGTAACAAACTATGTTTATTGAATAGTGAAGTCTGTTTTTTACATTTATGTAAGCTTTCTTCTGAAATAAACGCCACAACAGCACTGAACTTGAAGTTTAATATGGATCAAAATATATATTCATTCTGCTATTCAGAAATTAACTGAATGGAGGCAGAGATAAGTTCTGGGGGTTTCTGGTGGTGCTCAAGATCTCTATTTTGAAGTCTGCAACTCTATTTTTGTAATAAAAACATAAAAATAAGTATTTAAAATTATTGAAAATTAAATGTCACTTTTCTTATGTCAAAAATACGCGCGAAATGTTAGTGTTGCAGATAGTGTCACTGACGTCAAGTACAACTTCTGTACCTGAAAGCCAACATGTACGTCTTAACTCCATTTTTGGGTAAAATGAATCAAGTACAAATTCTAAACATAAAATATGCCGCATATTCTATCCGGGCCAAAAATACTTGAATTTTAAATTGACGATTCTTAATACATGCATTAAACATGATTAAAGTTGTAACTTGTTTATGAATAAAGCCATGTTATAAATGTTATTGATTGTTTTTTTTTAAATATAAAAACCTTGTGTGATAATGAGAACCAAGATAACTTAACTCCACACAGACATTAATGGAAAGAAAATTTATCAGAGCCGGAAAGACTTTTTTCGCAAAACTCTCTAATTATATAAATGTATTGTAATATATTCCATGTTGTGTATAAATATTTATTTCGTATTCCGATTATTAAAAAAAAAACCGCATGTGTGCAGTTCACACCAGGTAGAAGTGAAACCTTAAGAAAACTAAGCTGAGAGAGAATGAGATAAATGCAGTATCAGGAGTGGGATAATTATAGGATTTATTTATTATAAATATTGGTACCTAGTTAGTTGATAATTTTTTTTCATTTTATTATTCATGATCCATGTCTTCAATTTCTACAAGTGATACGAGCGGCTTATGATAACTAAAGTATGAGACGAAAGTTTTTGTTTCGATTTTATCAATATATCTGTGAAATACCACGTCAATTACTATTTTTGATCGCGTTGTCGATTCGGTGCGACTACTGCACATTTTTAAATTGAATTTAGGCCTGACCAAGTTATGTTTCCTGCTCCTAGGCCTGACCAAGTTATGTTTCCTGCTTCTAGGCCTGACCAAGTTATGTTTCCTGCTCCTAGGCCTGACCAAGTTATGTTTCCTGCTCGTTCACCTAGGCCTGCCCAGACGGATGGTATTGTTGTGAGACGTATGTTTAAAATAAATATTGAAAAAAAACATCATATTTGTATATTGAGTACCTACATGTAAATCATTAATACAATGTCCTAATATTATTATATTATATTGTGTTTTGGATGTTCACTGCAGGTTAGGGACATACTTTTTTTGTGTACATGCATATATTTTGTAAATTTGGTAGTTCAAATTAATTTATAATAAAACACTCTTCAGCAAAAAATAATTTTTCATTCTTCAACTAATTTGAAAAATGTCCAAGTCTAAGGTGCACTAGGTAGCTGAAGCTTAAATTTTGGTATTTTTGTAACAAGTGAAAGATGTTATAGTTATAACTTGTATGTATTCTACCAAAACAATGCCAGCTGTCAGCGCGCTAGATTTTGACATATTGAATTTCGATGGCGAAGGAAGGGGAGGAGGGGGGTGTCATAGACAATAATAGTGTGAAACTTAATAATTTTAAAGGTCAATAAATTTTTAATATCCCAAGTAAGTATTTCTTGGGTTTTTTTTCTTCTATTTTTTGAAGTGAAAACTTCTTTCGAATCGTTTGGTGATTTGAAACTCTATGAAACGAAAAAAAGCGACACTAAAAAGAGACAAACATATAGATCTATGGGATTTAGCCTGTGAGAGAATGAGATAGAACACAGTTTCCGCCGGTTGGCAGTAGTTCCATCTACCTCATCAGATACATCTACCAGTTGATCGCCGGCACCCCTTATACCTACTTTTATAATGTGGAGGTCCTAGGCTATAAAACAAAATTTGTTCTATTCATGTATCTGAAGAGGTAGATTCGACTCCCAAAATTTTGTATCAAAACCGAGGGAGAAGGCGCCTTGATGCGGTATTTCAAATATATTGATAAATAATAATAATAACAATAATAATAAAAATAAATAAAAAAATAATAACAATAGTAATAACAATAATAACCACAACAAAAGTTTCTAATTTCTAATAAATAATTATCGGGGTAGAAACTAACATACCCTACTACTGTTAATTTGGGCCGACTCTGGTTGGTTTGGGTGATGGAAACAATGACAATTATAATATAATACGAACTCGTTTTGTTCCGGATCGAAAAAAAGCACTCTCGAATATGTCCATCCACCAAGTGATGGCATGATTGAGCGATTCCACATGGCGCTGATAACAGCCATGAAAGCACGTCACCCTGTTCCTTGGACGAAATCCATCAGCACAATTCTACTGGGATTGAGGGCCACGCTGTGCACCAATGCAGAACACTCTGTAGCGGAGATTATGCTGTAATATGGGTGCAAAATAAAGTTACCAGCGGACATTTTGAAGCAGAATATCGACTATATTGATCCTGACTCCTAAACAAGCCAATTTAGAACAGTCTCCAGAGATCGGAGATGTTTTCGTTTTTTTAACTTTTCTCCCTTCAAAAGGATGATGAGGTAGGTACTTATATTGTTTTTTGTTATTAGAATTTGGTGATTTTGTCTATGGAAACAATATTTATGTAATTTGCGCGAGAGGCACGAGAAATAAAAGCGGATTGTTCTTGTGGTATTTACCCGTGTAAGGAGTGTTGGACCCCGTTTGGATTTCCGCTAGTGAAGAAGCGCTATCAAGGTATTTACATACTTCCCAATATCTATTCCACTACACAACTAAATGTGAGGTTATGAGTAAGGTAAGTAGAGGTGCCTTTCTTCCTTGTGGCCAAACAATGCTGCATGGAAAATGGAAGGCTGAAATGAACAGATATTCGAATATTGATTTGATATCAGGTCAATCCTTTGCGAAATGATACATTAATGTAAACGTCAACTACCTATCAGAGTTTATTATACGTCCACCACTGGGTGCGGAAAAGGGAAAGTAGTAGCGATTCGGCTTTATAATTTTATTTGTCCCAACTATACCCATGTCCACGATCCCATTTGATAGAGATACACTTTTGATGGATATTTTTTCTTGTAATAATGTTTTGATAATGAGCATGTAATAAAGGTAGATAGCATAATATTATTTAAAGTCCTTTACTTTGTCCAAAAGCGGTAAGCAAATACTTGTTTGCCTCAGTTCGGAGTTGAGGATCTTCTGGCTCTAGGAAAGGAGCTATCAGGTTAATTTACTGGGTTCAAAAATAAACTAACCGTCACAAATTTGCAATTTACAGGGATTCAATTAAAACCAATATAACATGGAGAAGATGGAAATCAGTTCAATTAGAGTCAAGACTGAACCGGGGGCTTGTGAAGTAGAAGCAGATATTTTCCAAAGTGGGGAAGATGCGCCATGGCTCGACATAAGCGAGGAGTCTGGTGTGAAGACAGAACAAGGGAAGGAGCCAAGTATAGCTTACGTGAAGTCTGAACCAGGAACTGGCGATGTAGAACAAAGTCTCCATACTGGGGAAGGGGCGCCGTGGCTCGCCATAAGCGAGGAGTCTGGTGTGAAGACAGAACAAGGGAAGGAGCCAAGTATAGCTTACGTGAAGTCTGAACCAGGAACTGGCGATGTAGAACAAAGTCTCCATACTGGGGAAGGGGCGCCGTGGCTCGCCTTAAGCGAGGAGTCTGGTGTGAAGACAGAACAAGGGAAGGAGCCAAGTATAGCTTACGTGAAGTCTGAACCAGGAACTGGCGATGTAGAACGAAGTCTCCATACTGGGGAAGCGGTGCTGTGTCTACACAGAAGCGAGGAGCTATCTGTTGCTACCGTGAAGAGTGAACCAGGGATCAGTACAGAACAGCAGTATCATATAGAGAGCGATATTTTAATATTTACCGAGATTGATATCGATCTTCCTGATATAAAAAAAGAATGTTTGGAATCCTCTCGCAACATCGAAGGTGAGTCTGGTGAATATTAAAAACAGTTTATTGTACCTACGTCTATTTGAACTAAAATAGAGGATAATAATAATATGTAACCGAATGAGGATTGTTCTTTACAAATTAAATAAATCTATTTTATCTTTTTAGGAAGAAACCCGAAGTATTCTGAAGAAAATGATACAAACTTGTCTCGAATTTCCACATCAAAAAATCTCTCAAAATGTTCTCCGAAAAGAAATTCAAGACATTCTCTATATAAGAATCTTAAGCGTAAAAAACCCTTAACATGTTCCCAGTGTAAATCTACATTTTCTCAAAGTTCTTCTTTAACAAAGCACAAGAGAACTCATTCTGGTGAAAAACCCTTTTCATGTTCCCAGTGTGAATCTACATTTTCTCAAAGTTCTTCTTTAAAAAGGCACGTGAGAACTCATTCTGGTGAAAAACCGTTTTCGTGTTCCCAGTGTGAATCTACATTTTCTCAAAGTTCTTCTTTAAAAAGGCACGTGAGAGCTCATTCTGGTGAAAAACCGTTTTCGTGTTCCCAGTGTGAATCTACATTTTCTCATAGTTATCATTTAAAAGATCACATGAGAACTCATTCTGGTGAAAAACCCTTTTCATGTTCCCAGTGTGAATCTACATTTTCTCATAGTTCTACTTTAAAATCACACATGAGAACTCATTCTGGTGAAAAACCCTTTTCATGTTCCCAGTGTGAATCTACATTTTCTCATAGTTCTACTTTAAAATCACACATGAGAACTCATTCTGGTGAAAAACCCTTTGCATGTTCCTAGTGTGAATCTACATTTTCTCGTAGTTCTACTTTAAAAGAACACAAGAGAACTCATTCTGGTGAAAAACCGTTTTCATGTTCTCAGTGAGAATCTACATTTTCTAATAATTCTCATTAAAATGACCACATGAGATCTCATTCTGCTGATAACCCTTTTTATTGTTCCCAGTGTGAATCTACATTTTCTCATAGTTCTACTTCAAAAGCGCACATGATAACTCATTTTGGTGAATAACCCTTTTTTGTATAATATTTAGTATCCTTTTGTCTGTTATTGTTCCGCAACAAAATAAAATAATGTATAAAAAAATTAATCGGGATAAACCATGCTTCAAGATAAAAGTTTGACTGAAATCATAATAATTATTGATTAATGTATATTCCATAAATTAATAAAAAATCAAGACCGAGAATATTTATTAAATAAAATAAAATAAAATTACCTTTAAATACATAAAAATATAATTGGTATGCTCCATAATCATATTGTCACCTTTGAAATATCGAAATATGGACTCTTTAAAAGGGTATAAATTGATCTTATTTAAAATTCAAAATTCAAAAAACAGTTTTCGATTTTAAATTTTTTTTCCTCGGTAAGATATAAAACTACAAACATTTCTTAACTGGGTTTTATTATGCCGTTTTTTGCCACTAAGACTTGAAATAGATAAAGTATAAAGATTAAATTGTAAAAACTGAAGACGGCATGCATAATATGACAGGACTGCCAGGAACATAATGCACGATTAAACAAAATTATTATGCCTTATTCTATTTCCCTTTCACAAAATTGAGGCCAAAGAAAGGACAAAATTGTTTAGAACGGTCTGCAGAGATCGGAGTAGTTTTCGTTTTTGTAACTTTTCTCCCCTAAAAAAGATAATGAGGTAGGTACTTGTATTGTTTTATTATTAGTACCGCGGTACTTTGTCTATGGAAACAATATCTATGCAATAAGCGTATAGCGCGTGACTTGCGAGAAGTATAAGCGCATTGTTCTTGTGATATTTACCCGTGTAAGGAGTGTTGGACCCCGTTTGGATTTCCGCTAGTGAAGAAGCGCTATCAAGGTATTTACATACTTCCCAAGAGCTGTAGAATATCTATTCCACTACACAACTAAATGTGAGGTTATGAGTAAGGTAAGTAGAGGTGCCTTTCTTCCTTGTGGCTATCCACGTCTTACCGGCTAAATCAATATTCTTCACAGTAACAATATAATATTTACCGTGTGACGTCACAAACGCGAAACGCGAGATATTATCTCGTACCCAGCTGTCACTTTACGCGATCGTCAAACATGTTGAGCGAAGTAACGCCTTATTTTTCAGATTTTGTGGCTCTTCACTAGAGTATTATACTCTTTCTACGCAATGCGATTAAACATGACAGAAACAAGTTAAACGATATCTCTTAAAACTGTTGTAACATAACTGTTACGAATTTATAATAGAAAGGACGGCATGGCTACAATGCTGCATGGAAAATGAAAGGCTGAAATGAACAGATATTCGAATATTGATTCAATATCAGGTCATTCCTTTGCGAAATGATACATTGGCAAAATAAATCAATATAGTTTTGAAAAATGGCAAATAAAAAAATAAATCGAGGTATAGGCGAACAATCTTCTTGGGCACGAACTAAACCATAGGAATAACACAAAACAAGAAAGAATATTTATGAATTACAAATCGCTATGGACACCATTGTACTGCGAAAGGTGATTTATTAATTTGTATTTTTTTTTAGTATACGTGGTTTTGAAAATACGTCTTGGTGCCCAGTAGGCATGGGTAACTCCTGACACAACTATATCTTTGGATATATATCTCGAAGCTGATATATATCACTCCTTCCCTTTCCACAAATTAAACATATCTCATATCTTTTTTTTATTTATTTTTTTATATATTTTATATATATGTAAAAAAAAAGTCTGGGTGAGTAGCGCCGAGATGTATTCAATGCGAATTTCGACAGAAGTATGGGCGACGTTGTAAACTCTAGAACTTCGGTCAACTTCACTTGAGTTTAGAGTTGTCGCTATTACGTATAATGGTTTCTAGATATTTCATTATGCGAGTTGAATATATAGTCGATATGTTGAAATTTTCATGTAAATATTTTTTAAAACCACTGTTATATATTATGTATTGAATATTTATGTAATGTATGTATTTTCTTTTTAGTTTTTTTTTGTAATTTTTCATGTATCTAAAGTACTTACTGTGTAACCAAAAAAAAAAAAGTTATGTAAAAGCCTTACGGACGTTGAAACAATAAAAATAAATAAATAATCTAAACAAAAAAATATTATTGTTATTTTAAAAAACAAATATCAATTTTATAAACTTATTGATAATTATTTTGTTTTTTCTCAGTCGTTTTTCAATTAACAAAAAAAACAGAGTTACCCGCGAGAAATATTAAAACAGTTTAAGATATGATCCCACTTTTCACTCCCATATCAGTTAGTTCGTTCTTATATCTTCGGGGAAGTATATCTTTTCACTCCCATATCAGTTAGCTCGTTCTTATATCTTCGGGGAAGTATATCTTTTCACTCCCATATCAGTTAGTTCGTTCTTATATCTTCGGGGAAGTATATCTTTTCACTCCTATATCAGTTAGTTCGTTCTTATATCTTCGGGTAGGTATATTATTCCCCCATATCCGGTTAGTTCACCAATCTTATATCAGTTGTATTTCCGGATCCAACGCGCGCGTGAGAGCGAGACGCTTCAATAATATTGTTGAATAAAGGTGACAGAAAATATAAGTTTGTCGTGATTATCGCGAGAAGCGTAAACGTCAAATAGAGATATTTCCTTAAACCAGGTATAATCGAGTTTTATAATGTTTTTTAATACGATACCAATCCAATATAGCATAAAATATTGGATTAACATTATAATATTTCCATTTTAAACACTTTTCAATGCATGAAAACTTTGAGTTGAGATGTCAAACGAACAAATCACGAAGGCGACAAAAGTGGGATAGAAAAAACTAATTTTACCGGACTACTTATCAATTACTGTAAAAATCCAACCCGGCAAAAATGTTTTTTGACATTTCATTATTTTAGTTATAATTGAGTTTTATTATGTTTTTTCAATATGATACCAATCCAATACTGGATTCAATATTGGATTATCATTAAAATATTTTCATTTTTCCCGCTTTTCAACATTACTTGATACATTTACAATTTACAAGCACAGATTATATGTTTTGTTTACAAGTCGGAGTTAGGTACTTGTTCCCGGAGTTAGGTACTCCAACTTATGGAGTGATATAGTGATATACTGATATACTGATACACTGATATAGTGATATACTGATATACTGATATACTGATATAGTGATATAGTAAGCTGATATATATCTTTTCTTGGAAGGATATGTTTCATATCCAATCTTTTATCAGAGCTAGTTTGCCCATGCCTAGTGCCCAGTGCTAAAGACACTAATATATTTTCTATTTTGTAAAAATAAGATTATCAAATCTTTAATATATCTCTACAGTGACGAAGTACCTTTTTACAAACTTGGAAATATGGATATTCAAGCGTTTACGGGGCTTATGACCTGTCATTGGCTGGGTTAAGTGACGTATTACAACATTCTCCGAGTTCCCCTAGTTTGAAAAGCGCTACTTCATATGTGCGTAGATTTTTACGGTCGTTGATGATTCTATTTGTGTTGTTTTTTGGGATTTCCCGTGTTATGTTTTTTCTCCTCTCCGACGTTTCGGCCACCGATGCAGGCGCCATCTTCAGGGTGAAGTACTTCACTGCAGTTTTCCGGAAGTTACGGGTCTTCTGGCTCTAGGAGAGGAGCTATCAGGATAATTTACTGGGGTCAAAAATAAACTAAACGTCAAAAATTTGCAATTTACAGGGATTTAGTCTCCAGATTAAACCAATATAACATGGAGAAGATGGAGATCAGTTCAGTTCGAGTCGAGGCTGAACCGGGGACTTGCAAAGTAGAAGGAGATATTGGGGAAACTGGGAAAGATGCGCCATGGCTCGACATAAGCGAGGAGTCTGGTGTGAAGACAGAACAAGAAAAGGAGCCAAGTATAGCTTACGTGAAGTCTGAACCAGGAACTGGCGATGTTGAAGGAAGTCTCCATACTGGGGAAGGGACGCCGTGTCCACACAGAAGCGAGGACCTATCCGTTGCTACGGTGAAGAGTGAACCAGGGATCAGTACAGAACAGCAGTATCATATAGAGAGAGATATTTTAACGTTTACGGAGATTGACATCGATCTTCCTGATATAAAAAAAGAATGTTTGGAATCCTCTCGCAACACTAAAGGTGAGTCTGGTTAATATAAACCCATTACTTGTACCTACGTTTATTTGAATTAAAATAGAGCATACTAATAATCAGGTAACAGAATGAGGAGTGTTCCTTACAAAATCCATTCTCAATGTAACGTGTAGGTATGTTTTATCAACAATCGTAGTAAAGGCTTTTAATCGTTAAGGCTCTAGTCCCATTCTGTTCCCATACAAAATCAACACACTTTTTAGGTACATTCGGTAGCACGGTAACCTGTGTTTTGAGAAATAATTTATACGCGAATTGAAGATAGTACGTTTATCTAACTCTGTGGCGAAAAAAACTTAGGTGTACCATAATAATTTAGTATTTAATTATTGAAAGACTGCAAGACCGCGATTTCTTCATTTATTGCGCGCACGACGGCAGTCGGCAGTAGAGATTCTGCCAGGAAGGACGCGTCTCCACGTTCGTCACGCTGGTGACATTAATATAGTTTTTGATGACAAAATCATATTATTTTGTATTGAAGATATACTGGATATGTCTAAATAGTAATCATTTCATAGAATAATTCACCAAATACATATTTAATTATATTTTAATAGCTTATTTTCATAAAAAACAAGAAAAAATATTTCGGCTGATGAAAATACCACGTGCGTTACAAACTCGTATCTCTTGTGAAACTTGTAGCTTTGTATTTAAAAAGGGATGTTTTGTGTACACATCACCAACATTCATTGCTAAAAGTAAATTTGGCTTTTTTGTATAAACGTAAAATTTGCTGACTGAGCACACTGAGTTTCCATTTGTGGCCTTTAAAAATATCGAGCATTACAACACTCGGTATTTTCCAGAAGACTGAATAATAATAATAATTATGATTATTATTATTATTCCATCTTCTGTGTCCGCCTCGTAGCATAGTGGTACTTAGTGCATTTGGTGGCTACCGCGCATGAGGTCGCGGGTTCGATTCCCGTAGGGGGTCGACATGAAATTATTTATTTAAATGTGATTTTCATATTTATATTTCATGTGTGATACCCCGCGTCGCAAATAAGACCGATAATCGCCTAATTCGCTAGTGCGCAGCTTGACCGCCAGAGTTCTTTTTACATGACGCGACCAATACTGACGCGTAAGACTGATCATCCTACCTTCATGTAATAAAATGATCATGAGACACTGCACTTTTACCAATGAAGGCCCTATGCACCATTGGGGTGCGGATAAGGGAAAGTAGTATGAAAGTAGATTGAATGCAGTTGAAATGCGATCTCTCAGGCGAATGTGTGGTAAAACTATGCATGATAGGTGCACTAATGTTAAAATTAGAGTAGAATGCAAGGCTGAGATAAGCATTATCGACAAAATTAAGAAAGGTCTTTTAAGTTGATTCGGTCATGTAGAGCGAATGGATGAGAAAAGAACGGCTAAAAAAATATATGATGCGACTGTGCCTGGATGTAGAAGTCGAGGAAGGCCGAGAAAGACATGGCATGATCAAGTTAAAACAAGTGCCCGAAGTGGGCATGTAAGAAGTCGGAATAATCGATGTGTGTGCATGAGAAAATGTATGAATGTGGAGGAAGCAAGAGAAGTATGCCAGGACAGAGTGGTGTGGCGTTCTATCCTTTCTGCCTACCCCTTCGGGGAAATGGCGTGATGGTTAGTTAGTTAGTTAGTATGTAGTAGTATTTAAAATAAGTAGGTAGATGGCAGATGTAAGATTATGATAGAGAACGCCCTTGAAGTTTATTTATACGAGCGCTATATAAATTAACCAGAATAGTAATAATAATGCGGATTTATTTCAAACAAGTAGGTACAAACAGTTTCCGTCAGTCCACCGTCATTATTAATCAGTCCCGCGTACCGCGTCAAAAGGTATATTTTTTACTAACGGAAAACAAAATATAAGCATGTAAATAGAATTTACCTTTTTAAAATGTGGCAAATTTAGTATACAGATATTAGTAAAATGAAAATGTTCAGACTAACAAACAGGATGGTCAAAAATGTATCGTACTTACACATCAGCGCTTCGATTCTGTAAGTGTTTTTAAAATACTGCGCATACGATTTTGTACTGAATTCGAAAGAATTCGAAAGAAAATTTTAGGAGTTCCTTAAAATAAATAATAACGCAATCAACAAAAAATAGTACATAAATTTTTTATTTGCATAAAAATAAACTGAAGGTTACAATAATAATTATGCTCTTATTGAAAATATGTAGTTAACTATCTAACTAACCATCACGCCATTTCCCCGTAGGGGTAGGCAGAGAGGATAGAACGTCATACCACTCTGCCCTGACAGACTTCCTTTTGCTTCCTCTACATTCTTACGTATAGAGTGAGGTCTTATATCGGCACTTTTCATGACATCAATGTGATATCTATTTGTTTCTAAAACTATTTTTTCCATCACATCGACACAGAGAGAAAGTAAATATTGAAAACGGCTATGTTCGGGATCCGGAATTTCGTTTTTAATGTATGGTAAGATATACTGTATTTAGTAATATTTATATGATAATAAGAAAAAAAAGTGATACATTTTGACACTCAATAAACATTTTTTCTTTTGATTAAACTTATTTACTTATTAATTATTCTATAAAACAATTAATACATTTTATTAAAAGTAAATTAATTAACCAATTAAAAGACAAAACTTATTACGGCACGTCAAATAATAAATGAAATTGTCGTAGTGAGTACGTATTTATAAATAAACCGGGATTCTTAGAAATAACATTAGTATTCTCGTATTTTTTATTTTACAAAAATACTCTACAAAATCATCAATGTATATTAATTTCTTACGCATCCTGTACTTATCCGAAGCCAATACTAACACATAAACAAAGAATATGTGTAATATGAAGTTATTTAAATGTGTGCGTGACAGTAATAGGCCTGATTGGTTCAAAGTTTAGCTAATACTAACGCATAAACAAATAATATGTGTAATATGAAGTTATTCAAATGTGTGCGTAAAGTGGCATGGTCTGATTGGTTCAAAGTTTATGTAGTACGTATGTTCTGACGCACTAAAAATATTTAAGCTTAGAGACGTCTGGTGATAGTAATTTTCCCTAAAAAAGGTGACGAATTTATGCATAGAAATTTGGGACTAAGGCCTTAAAGTTGTTTTAAAATTTTATAATCGTTCCACCATTAAATCAAACTAAAATAATGTTTGTCTTAATACTACCTACCTTTAATGTACTTATATTTTGCGTGCTCGTGTTTATTATGTTATCCTATTCTTCTCATTCGTAACAGGACTGCCAATACCCATATTGTTGATTATTTGGCAGTCCAGGACCATAATTATGAATCTACTCTTTGGACACATTCAGTAAATAAATGTATCTTTTCAGGACTAAAAAACGGCAGAAGAAACCGAAAGTATTCTGAAGGAAGTTATACGAATTCGTCTCGAATTTCCACATCAACAAATCTCTCAAAATGTTCTCCGAAAAAAAATTCAAGATACTTTATTCATAAAAGTATAAAGCGTCAAAAACCCTTTACATGTTCCCAGTGTGAATCTACATTTTCTCAGAGTTATCATTTAAAAACGCACTTGAGAACTCATTCTGTAAAAAACCCTTTTACATGTTCCGAGTGTAAAGCCTCATTTTCTCAAAAAGGTATTTTAACTAGGCACTTGAGAACTCATTCTGGTGAAAAGCCCTTTTCGTGTTCCCTGTGTGTGAATCTACATTTACTCAGAGTTCTCATTTAAAAAGCGCACACCCAGAACTCATTCTGGTGAAAAGCCCTTTTCGTGTTCCCTGTGTGAATCTACATTTACTCAGAGAGTTCTCATTTAAAAGCGCACACCCAGAACTCATTCTGGTGAAAAACCCTTTTCGTGTTCCCAGTGTAAATCTACATTTTCTCATAGTTCTAGCTTAAAAGCGCACATGAGAAACTCATTCTGGTGAAAAACCCTTTTTATGTTCCCAATGTGAATCTACGTTTTCTTATCGTTCTAATTTAAAAAAGCACATGAGAACTCATTCTGGCGAAAAACCTTTTTTATGTTCCCAGTGTGAATCTACATTTTCTACGAGTTCTAGTTTAAAAGAGCACATGAGAACTCATTCTGGAGAAAAACCCTTTTCATGTTCGCAGTGTAAATCTAGATTTTCTTATCGTTCTAGCTTAAAACTGCACATGAGAACTCATTCTGGTGAAAAACCCTTTTCATGTTCCCAGTGTACAGCCTCATTTTCTCAAAAAGGTATTTTAATTAAGCACTTGAGAACTCACTCTGGTGAAAAACCCTTTACATGTTCCGAGTGTAAAGCCTCATTTTCTCGAAGAGATACTATAATTTCGCACTTGAGAACTCATTCTGGTGAAAAACCCTTTTCATGTTCCCAGTGTGAATCTAAATTTTCTTATCGTTCTTACTTAAAAACGCATATGAAAACGCATTCTGGCGAAAAAACTTTTTTATGTTCCCAGTGTGAATCTACATTTTCTACGAGTTCTAGTTTAAAAGAGCACATGAGAACTCATTCTGGAGAAAAACCCTTTTCATGTTCCCAGTGTGAATCTACATTTCCTTATCGTTCTAACTTAAAAACGCACATGAGAACTCATTCTGGTGATAAACACTTTTCATGTTCCCAGTGTACAGCCTCATTTTCTCGGAAAGGTATTTTTTTTGCGCACTTGAAAACTCATTCTGGTTATAAACCCTTTACCTGTTCCGAGTGTAAAGCGTCATTTTCTCGAAGAGATACTATAATTGCGCACTTGAGAATTCATTCTGGTGAAAAACCCTTTTCATGTTCCCAGTGTGAATCTAAATTTTCTTATCGTTCTTACTTAAAAACGCACATGAAAACTCATTCTGGTGAAAACTCTTTTTCATGTTCTCAGATGAAGGTATGGACATCTTCGGAAGCTCCGTAGATGGGTTCAAGAGAAGGTTGTCCTTGAGATATTTGTGATCACTTTTGCTTTTATATGTGTGTTATATTTTCTTAAGCATTGTGTGTATGTCACATTATCATAATCATTATGTTTTGGTCAAAATAATCATAACGCTATACCTCACCAATAAAAAAGACAAGCTCTTTTGCTTGGTGAGGGAGGTTACGCTAAAGATACATAACATAAGTAGTAATCTAATATAAGTATAAAGTATTAATTTAAGTAGTACAATAAGGTAAAATATAAGTAGTAATCATTGTAAGGTAAATTTAAAAATAAATCTAGTTACTAGATGTGCAAAATAAACAATTAAGTAAGCAAAAGATAGTGATTATAGTTGTTTGAAATAAATGAGTTTTTTAGTTTAAATTTAAATTTCTTGAAGACATTAATAATTTTTAGTTCATTGGGCAATTCATTAAAATACATGATTCCCTTATATAAGAAACTATTTTCGAAATGTTTTGTTTGAAATTTTTATATTATTTTGGTATCTCATTGATAGATTGATTCAAAGTGTTTTATTTGTTTTTTTTTTATAAATTTCCAAAATAGAATATTGTTTATAGATTTGGTCTATCGTTGGCACACTAAACATTTTAAAGAGTAATTCTGTTGAGAATGTTGATGGTTTTTTTAATATAACTTAAATAATTAATCTCTGCACCACTTTAACTGAATTTAAAATATTATTGTAGGATCCACCCCATCCAATAATACCATACTGTAGCATTGATTGTACAATTGAATAATAAACCATTTTTAAATGTTCAATTTTAAGAATATTTCTTAGTCTTATAAATATATATATACATTTTCTTACTCGTTTGATTAATTGATTTATATGAGTTTTCATTTAAAATTTTCATCAATAATTAAGCCTAAGTAATTTATATTTTTAGTAGGGGTTAACATTGAACATGTTTGTTCACAATTTTTTTCTTTATTACACTTAAAGCTATGAATGTATATTTTGATTTCTGGTTCTGATTTTAATTCATGTAATGTGAACGGCATAAAGTGTGTTTTATCAATATTTAACGAAAGTATGTTACTATCAAACCACTGTTTCTATTTATGCATGTCGCTATTCGCCAGTTCACCAACGGACTTCCAATCGTCACCTTCTATTATAACGGCGGTGTCATCCGCATAAGAGATTATTTTACCATTAATTTTTAATTTAAAAATGTAATTTACAAAAATAATAAATAGTATTGGACCCAGTACTGTCCCTTGTGGAATACCAAACTCATTCGTTTCTGGTTGGCTATGTATGTTACTAATCTTAACCACTTGGGGTCTCTCATATAAATAGCTTTTTATCCATTCCAGGGCTTTTGATTTTATCCCAACAGTATTTAGTTTTTTTATAAGTTTTTTGTGGGAAATACTGTCGAACGCATTTTTCAGGTCAATAAAAATTCCGATACACTTCGGTGATTTATCTAAAGAACCATGTATATAACTCGACAGTTTTGCAATTGCATCTTGGGTACTTCTGCCTTCTATAAAACCAAATTGGTTCTCGTGAATTATATAATTTCTCTTTATAAATTCAATCAACCTTTTTTTAACCAATTTTTCGAAAACTTTTCCTATGTTTGATATAACAGAAATAGGCCGGTAGTTGTTTATTTCTTCTCTATTACCTTACTTAAATATAATACATTTAACCCATTTAGACCTGAAACTATTTTTGTCACAATTTTATGAAATTTTTGTTATTAATAGAATTAAGGACGTTGGTAAATCACCCAAAAAAATACGTAAAAAAAAACTTTGTGTAAGGGTTGCTAGAAATCATCCGACCCGTATGTGGGACAGTAGGCTCATACATATGCAAAAAGTCCAAGTATGGCAATTTATTTTATTCTTTCTTTAGTATTATAAAGCAATAAACTTTAATTTTTTTTTATTTTATTTTCATTTATTTAGGAAACAAACAGTACCTTAAAATAGTAACATTTGTGATGATAGTAAAATAAGTGAATAGACCAGTAAAGTTTCCATATTTAGAATAATATTGAAGGGAAAGTAAAGTAAAGAATAAGGAGAAAAATTTTATATAAAACTAGGGGTACGTTAATTGATAATTTCAAGAAAAATGAGGGGGGGTGGGCGAGAGTAATATGATAACATGCTTGTTATATCAGAACACATTTTTAATTATGATAAAATAACTAAGTTTTTAGTATCATCATCATCATCTTATTTATTTTTAGTATAGTAAAGCCCACTTTATATGGCGCAGTTTACTACACAGTTTCCTGTGCAGTCTGAAAACGGTCCCGTATAAAGCTAAAACTGCATGGAAAACTGTGTGCTAGTGTCAGATTTAAGCTGACATGACAGTCAATGTTTTTTATGTAAACGTTTAAATAGACATTGGTTTATTGTATGCTTTTAAATACGTAAAAAAACAATAACACATATACATTATTAGCTAAATATACATTTTTCCTGAGAGCAAACATACGATAATAACTTACAATCGCGTTTCAAAAATACACATATTTAGCGTGTCTTTTGACAGAAGTTTGACAGACTGCACAGTTTTCTGAACAAGAAACTGTGTAGTTTTCTGAACAAGAAACTGTCTCATATAAAGTGGGCATTAGGTAAATAATATATAACGTGCAGACCAACATTGCGTTTTGTGCATTTGGCTGGGAATTTTTTTTGGCACTAGCCACATCTTGTTTTGTTGCTTTGTTCCACGATAAAATGGTCTTTGTTGTTATCATATATAAATATTTTGATTCACCCATTCGTGATGATAGCCTGCTGGGCCCTGGTTTGAAATGAATGTTTCTAAATTTCTATATTGCGATCCGTCTTCAAAGCGTCAATAAACCTATTAAACTTCCATTATGCCTTGAAAGCAACCATGGATTTTGAACTGCCATATATCAAAGCAGTGTATAATCAGAGGCATGTACCATTATTTATCAGGGATGCTAATCCCATTGGAAGATACTGGTCTGAACGATCCACTCTTCCCATTTTTTGATTATACTGATGGATCAAATGTGCTTGCGATACGGTGATTGTTTTTTTAAGTTTTTGCGAATATTGTTCTGTTTTATGGATTGTGACGGAGAGAATTCGGATCAGATATAGGAATCCGAATTCCCGCCTACACTTCACCAGCCAGCTCAGCGGTAGCTTAGGAGTCTCTATAAAATGTATTAAAATTATTTTTGCAAAACAAAACTAGGTGAACACGTTGACGAATGTACAGGACCATGAATTTGGGATGAAATAAAATGAGGTTATAGCTTAATATCACAGTTTAATTATGGAAAGATGGACAACTAGATAACCAGTACAAAAATGTAATAAAACAATATATTAGGTCTTCATTTAAAACACAATACCTGGAGATTTACAGAGAAATATGCGCTAGGCATGGCTGAACAAGAATTTACCACCCTTCAACATCCTACCTTACAATATAAAATTTCTACTAAACGTGAAGTTAAATTTGGCCAACTGAAAATTCTAACACTAAGTTGAGGGCTATTGATATTAATTTAAATATGCGACAATTTACTTCAATAATTAAAAATGCAGAATGCCTATGACATATAGGCGATTAACCTCAAAATTTGCCCACGCACGTGGTGCATTCACAACAGGAAAAGAGTTTCATACAAATGACATATAGGAATTTTACAGCTGAAGAAAAGGTCCTCGAGGAAAGATGATTTGATGTAAGGTTGCGGTGTCCCAACCCGTACCAGAGATACTTGTTAAGTATTCTAATTAAAATATTGTCCGCTCTACGGCACATGGTGAATGAAAAGTCTACAATCGTATCTTCCGAAATCATGACAGGTTTGACAAGATTCGCTCGGTCAGCGCTGGTAGCGCTACAGACCCAGAGCGTCTTGCAAGTTATGTTGTATCCATCGATACCAAGTTAAATAAAATGAGGGGAAGGAAAGGGCCCCTGATTTAGGTAAAAAAAAAAGATACAGGATTAGAGACAATGTCGCGGGTCATATGCTGTGAAACTTGATGCATAGATGATTGAGACGAGAACCGGGCTTCCGTCTAACGGCGTGTTAGATTCCACACCTGGATTACGCCTAACAAGGCCATCCGTTTTTCAAATCGACATCTGCGGCCATCTCCACAATTCCGTGACGCGTGCGATAAATTTGCACGTTGCTGCGAGAATGGCCAGTGTTGCCAACACGAGAGTGTGTACGGGCGACATTTCCAGGGCGGCCACTTGACGGTAACACTTGCGTGCCACGTACCAAGTACCTACACCGTTACAGGATATGATTAACTACGATAGCATTCGAGCAAACAGATACTATGCTGTTATCATCATCATCATCATTATACCATATCCGCTCCCTATGCTGTTATCATTTTCAAATAATTATGTCGTCACTAACACAGTAATTGTAAAACCCTTTCTTTTCTTTTTTGTCGTTTTATTGTCAAGTAAAGGACATTTCTCATGCGATTTTTTGATATACATAGTTCCAGTTACTCGTATATTTCTGTTACTCAATTTATTTACCAGTGGTAAACCCGTAAAAAAAAGGAAAAAAAGGTCATTTTCTCCCATTCCAATATCAAAAAGTTTGTCAGTATAGGTAAGAACAATATTGGTACCAAGACTTAAATTAGATTTTTCGATATTCAGGATTGTGCTGGGACCCTAGTATGGTTCAAACCACATTTACAATAACGGCATAAAGCCTTTTACATGTTTATACAAGAAAAATAGAAATAATAAAAGAACAAACCATGTTAGAGAAAACAATAGTTACAGTTTTATACATTTAAACATATTAATAATAAAAGTTTATTAAAAATAATAACCAAAATCAAAGAGGACGACAATAATACATTATTCTGTTAACAATATAATTTTGCTGTGTTTCAGTCCGAATATTGTTACAGTGATATGGTAGAGGTTATTGGTAGTTAATTAAAAACAAAAGTTCAGGGGAGTACAGTAAATGTGCTCAATAAAAAAAAAAAATAAAATATGTTTATAGTAAAGGAAATAGTAAGAGTTTTTAAAGAAAAGAAATCAAATCACGATCATTATGTTATCACACATCAATCTAAAAACATTTTCAAAACACATCGTTTATAAACTGGTAATCCTATCTCAGTACTCGACAAATTTGAAAATTTATTGCCGACTGTTTGGATTCTATTGAAAATAGAGTTTTGTTGTGCGTTAGTTCGAATATTGTCACAGCGATACGGTATATTTTGTCTTGTAGTTCTGGTTGGGACGTGATAGTTAATTAAAGACAAAAGTTCAGGGGAATCTAATAAGTTGTGTTCAATTTTAAACAAAAACAATAAATCATTAATTGTTCTCCTATCTTTTAATGTCAGCAATTGTAAATATTTCAATAAAAAATCATAGTCAAGATCTTCAACTGGGATGCCTAGCCTGAAATTGAGTGATCTTAAAAATTTATGCTGAATACGTTCAATAGATTTTATATGTACCTCGTAGCGTGGATTCCAAACAGAAGAGTTGTACTCCAACTGGCTACGTACCAATGATGTATATAGCAATTTGAGCGTAGACGTGCTATTAAAATCTTTGGAGATTCTCAGAATATATCCCAACATCCTCATACCCCTATCAGTGACAGCATTGATGTGGTAAATGAAAGATAATTTGGTATCGAAAAGTACTCCCAGATCTCTTATTACTTCGACAGATTGTAGAAAATAGTCGTCTAAATAGTAATTATGTAATAATGGATTTTTAATCCTAAAAAACCTTATGGTTTGACACTTTTTTGAGTTAAGTGTGAGTTTATTCAAACGACTCCACTCATAAAATCTATCTAAGTTAGATTGCAATAAGGTACAGTCAGCAAGATCATCAACAACTCTAAAAATCTTAACATCATCAGCAAATAGTAATACCCGAATATTTTCAAATATTTTGACAACATCATTAATAAACAAAATAAATAATATCGGCCCCAGATGAGATCCCTGGGGGACGCCACTGGTTGCAATAAAGAAATAGGAACAATAATCATTTATTTTTCACAAATATTTCTGTTCGTTAGATAACTTTTTAACCAATTATTCCCACCCAAAGATTGTACCCATAACTTTAGCTCAGCTTCAGTCTAAGGACTAAGGCATACTTGGTGGCAAATGATTCATTTCCAAATTATCTCCTGTTTTCATCTTCTGTCACATCATCTTTAGCATTATCAGGTGGAAGTAAGAAAATATCACTCTCTGTCATTATATTGTTCAAATTTTCCTCTTTCTAAAGAGATACAATTACATATATCATTCATTATCATTCCGAAATAACTAAAAATGCCGCATATTTATAAAAATCACAATTTTGTATTGTGTATAGTCCTACTGTCCCACATAGGGGTCACTATTCAACGAAAAAAAAATACGAATATAAAGAACAAAAAAATATAAAAAACACTTATATTAAAATCAATGAAAATATTGAACAAGTATGCTAAGTAGAAGCCTTATTGATGATCCTAATTATGAAAAAACATACATTTTCATGAAAAAAACACTTATTACCTTCTCGATAACATCATAGAAAAAATGAAAAATTACTGATTTAAACTGCGTCTATATTCACTCTCTGACAAATTTCAGCAAACTGATATCGTTTATATGAATCATTATACTCTTGGGCATTAAGATAAATTTGTAACATTATACTAATTGGGTTCTTCAGCACATTTTTTATAACACACTGTCCCATATGTGGGACGGTAGGTCTAAATGGGTTAATGATTTTAAATTTTTTTCCCTCGGTAAGATATAAAACTACAAACATTTCTTAACTGGGTTTTATTATGCCGTTTTTTGCCACTAAGACTTGAAACAGATGAAGTATAAAGATTAAAGTGTAAAACTGTAAAACGGTAAAACGGCATGCATAATATGACAGGACTGCCAGAAACATAACGCACGATTAAAAAAAAAATTATGCCTTATTCTATTTCTTTTTCTTAAAATTGAGGCTAAAGAAAGGACAAAATTCTTTAGAACAGTCTCCAGAGATCGGAGATGTTTTCGTTTTTGTAACTTTTCTCCCTTCAAAAGGATGATGAGGTAGGTACTTATATTGTTTTTGTTATTAGAATTTGGTGATTTTGTCTATGGAAACAATATCTATGTAATTTGCGCGAGAGGCCCGAGAAATAAAAGTGGATTGTTCTTGTGGTATTTACCCGTGTAAGGAGTGTTGGACCCCGTTTGGATTTCCGCTAGTGAAGAAGCGCTATCAAGGTATTTACATACTTCCCAAGAGCTGTAGAATATCTATTCCACTACACAACTAAATGTGAGGTTATGAGTAAGGTAAGTAGAGGTGCCTTTCTTCCTTGTGGCTATCCACGTCTTACCGGCTAAATCAATATTCTTTACACTAACAATATAATATTTACCGTGTGACGTCACAAATGCGAAACGCGAGATATTATCTCGTAACCAGCTGTCACTTTACTCGATCGTCAAACTTGTTGAGCGAAGTAACGCCTTATTTTTCAGGTTTTGTGGCTCTTCACTAGAGTATTATACTCTTTCTACGCAATGCGATTAAACATGACAGAAAAAAGATAAACGATATCTCTGAAAACTGTTACGAATTTATAATAGAAAGGACGGCATGACTACAATGCTGCATGGAAAATGGAAGGCTGAAATGAACAGATATTCGAATATTGATTTTTTATCAAGTCATTCCTTTGCAAAATGATACATTAATGTAAACGTCAACTTCCTATCTGAGTTTATTATACGTCCGACACTGGGTGCGGAAAAGGGAAAGTTGTAGAGATTCGGTTTAATAATTTTATTTGTTCCAACTATACCCATGTCCACGATCCCATTTGATAGAGATAAACTTTTTATGGATAATTTTTCTTGAAATAATGTTTTGATGGATAAAGGGAGCATGTCATATAGGTAGATAGCATAATATTATTCCTTTACTTTGTACATAAGCGGTAAGCAAATACTTGTTTGCCTCAGTTCGGAGTTGAGGATCTTCTGGCTCTAGGAAAGGAGCTATCAGGATAATTTACTGGCTTCAAAAATAAACTAATCGTCACAAATTTGCAATTTACAGGGATTCAGTCTTCAAATTAAACCAATATAACATGGAGAAGATGGAGATCACTTCAGTTAGAGTCAAGACTGAACCGGGGACTTGCAAAGTAGAAGGAGATATTCTCCAAACTGGGGAACATGCGCCATGGCTCGACATAAGCGAGGAGTCTGGTGTGAAGACAGAACAAGAGAAGGAGCCAAGTATAGCTTACGTGAAATCTGAACCAGGAACTGGCGATGTTGAAGGAAGTCTGCATACTGGGGAAAGGGCGCTGTGGCTCGACATAAGCGAGGAGTCTTGTGTGAAGACAGAACAAGGGAGGGAGCCAAGTATAGCTTACGTGAAGTTTGAACCAGGAACTGGCGATGTTGAAGGATGTCTGCATACTGGGGAAGAAGCGCCGTGGCTCAACATAAGCGAGGAGTCTGGTGTGAAGACAGAACAAGGGAAGGAGCCAAGTATAGCTTACGTGAAATCTGAACCAGGAACTGGCGATGTTGAAGGAAGTCTGCATACTGGGGAAAGGGCGCTGTGGCTCGACATAAGCGAGGAGTCTGGTGTGAAGAGAGAACAAGGGAGAAAGCAAAGTATAGCTTACGTGAAGTCTGAACCAAGAACTGGCGATGTCGAAGGGATTCTCCATATTGGGGAAGGGGCGCCGTGTCCTCACAGAATCGAGGAGCTATTAGTTGCTACCGTGAAGAGTGAACCAGGGATGAGTACAGAACAGCAGTATCATATAGAGAGCGATATTTTAACGTTTACGGAGATTGATATCGATCTTCCTGAAATGAAAAAAAAAAATTTTGAATCCTCTCGAAACACTGAAGGTGAGTCTGGTGAATATTAAAAACAGTTTATTGTACCTACGTCTATTTGAACTAAAAAAGAGGATAATAATAATCAGGTAACGGAATGAGGATTGTTCCTTACAAATTAAATAAATAAATTTATCTTTTTAGGTCTAAAAATAAGCAGAAGAAACCCGAAGTATTCTGAAGAAAGCGATACAAACTTGTCTCGAATTTCCACATCAACAAATCTCTCAAAATGTTCTCCGAAAAGAAATTCAAGACATTCTTTACATAAAAATATAAAGCGTAAAAAACCCTTTTCATGTTCCCAGTGTGAATCTACATTTTCTCAAAGTTCTTCTTTAAAAAAGCACGTGAGAACTCATTCTGGTGAAAAACCGTTTTCGTGTTCCCAGTGTAAATCTACATTTTCTCAAAGTTCTAATTTGAAAACGCACATGAGAACTCATTCGGGTGAAAAACCCTTTTCGTGTTCCCAGTGTGAATCTATGTTTCTCAGAATTGTCATTTAAAAAATCACATGAGAACTCATTCTGGTGAAAAACCCTTTTCATGTTCCCAGTGTGAATCTACATTTTCTCATAGTTCTACTTTAAAAGAACACAAAAAAACTCATTCTGGGGAAAAACCGTTTTCGTGTTTCCCAGTGTGAATTTACATTTCTCTCTAAGGTCTTCTTTAAAAAGGCACGTGAGAACTCATTCTGGTGAAAAGCCGTTTTCGTGTTCCCAGTGTGAATCTACATTTTCTCAAAGTTCTTTAAAAAGGCACGTGAGAACTCATTAAGGTGAAAAAAAACCCTTTTCATGCTCCTAGTTTGAATCTACATTTTCTTATCTTTCTTACTTAAAAACGCACATGAAAACTCATTCTGGTGAAAAACCTTTTTCATGTTCTCAGGGAGAATCTACATTTTCTTAGAATTCTCATTTAAATGACCTTATGAGATCTCATTCTGCTGAAAACCCCCTTTTCCTATTCCCAGTGTGAATCTACATGTTCTCATAGTCCTATTTTAATAACGCACATGATAACTCATTTTGGTAAATAACCCTTTTCGTGTGTCCAGTGTGAATCTACAATTTCCCAAATTTTTTCTCTAAAAAAACTCTTGAGAAATTATTCTGTTGTTATTAATTAAGAAATTATTTGTATTACCATCCTCTCTCTCGTATGTGCAGAGAGTACAATGTAATACACAGGGACAGCACTGAAGGTACAGATGGGACATCTTCGGAAGCTCCGTAGGTGGGTTCAAGAGAAGGTTGTCCTTGAGATATTTGTCATCACTTTTGCTTTTATATGTGTGTTTTCTTTACTTAAGCATTGTCTGTTTGTCACATTTTCATAATCATTATGTTTTGGTCATTCGATTAAGCACGATGTAAATAATTTTAAAGGGCAATCGTTTTACCTAGGTATATTTTATTTTTTTTTGTATAATATTTAGTATCCTTTTGTCTGTTATTGTTTTGTAACAAAGCAAAATAAAAAATGTACAAAAATATTAATCGGGATGAACCATGCTATAAGTTTAAAGTTTGACTGAAATCATGATAAAGATTGATTAAATTATATTCCATAAATTAATAAAAAATCAAGACCGAGAATAGTTATTTTATGTATTGAGATTTATTAAATAAAATTGAATAAAATTATCTTTAAATACCTAAAAATATAATTGGTATGCTACATATCAAAAACTGAAATTGTCTCCTTAGAAATATTTATTTATTCACGCCCATGGGGCTTTTACAGAACAAATTTAATGTAAGTATGAATACTAAAGCTACATACATAATAAAGGTATTTTTATAATACATTTAATAGGGATATCAGACTGATCATTATGAATATCGGATACGTGTTTGAAAAAATAATTTACATTCATGATATTAAGTAGTGATGATTACATGTTATTTTGTAACCATCGTACAATAAATTTTTATTAGATGCTTTGCATTTAGCTCTTAAAATTGAGAAGTTAACATAATCAGATAGTTTTTTTGAAATTTTATAAGTTAAGTGAGCCTTTTTTTCCCTTAGTAGTTACATCAGATCTATTAACTCTTTGTTACACATATTTAAGATGACGTTTCCACGAGGTGAAGCGCCATTGACAGAATAAAGCGGATCTTGTGTATACTTCATCACTTCCGGAATGTTGTAATCTCCAGCAATTACTATTTTGGCTTTAGGGTATTTTATTCGCAGATCTGTTACTACGTTGCAATGTTCTTCATAGATTTTGGTTTCTGATGATGGTGGAATGTAAACACAGCCCTAGTGTATTCTATGATGTAAACACAGCCCAGGATCAAAGTAGTGCTGTCCAGTTCAATGGAGACAAATACGTGCTCGATGATTTTTGATAAAATATGATTTTTGATTGAAGATTTTGATTTTTGATAAATGGGGAAAAGAGATCTGCGATCTATTCTTAAAATATTTTAAAACATCTTATGAATCACCTAGCAATAATACTAATGATCAACCTTTTAATATTTCATCTACGCCAAATTTACTTAATGATTACGACTCAATTGGTAATGCATCTTTTGAGATAAAAGAGGTAACGAAATATCTGCTCAACATTAACCCAAACAAGGGAAGTGGAAATGATGAGATTGCTCCTTTTTTTGTTTTTCAATGCGCGCACTCACTGTCTCTACCCTTGACTATTATTTTTAATAGATCAATTAACGAAAAAACTTTCCCTACAAAATTTAAAGAAGCAATAATAGTACCTACCTATTTTTAAATCTGGATCTAAAAATAATGTTCAAAATTACCGTCCCATTTCAATTCTTTCAGTTTTTTCAAAATTATTTGAGCTCATGGTTTATGATAAAATTTATCCAAAAATTCTTAAAAATATACAAAATTTTCAGCATGGTTTTCTGAAGAGGCGCTCTGTATTAACTAATTAATATGGTAAATTTCACCGAATACGTCACTTCCAATATGGATGACAGAACGCAAGTCGATGTCATATACACAGATTATTCTAAAGCGTTTGATAAGGTGGATCACCGAATTCTTATGCGTAAATTAGAATATCTGGGAATACACAGTGACTTATTCAGATGGTTTATCTCTTACTTAGATAATAGACTTCAGTCAATTATGATTGAAGGATATCAATCTGATTTCATCTCCATTCCGTCTGGTGTACCACAGGGATCACACATCGGGCCACTCTTATTTAATGCCTATATTTATGATATTCAATTATGTTTCAAAAATGCCCATTACCTTTGTTATGCTGACGATAAAAAATTTACCTTAAAGTAAAGTGTAGAGATGATTGTGCAAAATTACAACAAGATTTATATGCATTATCGAATTACTGTGTTGAAAACAAACTTTATATCAATGTGTCTAAATGTTACAAAATATCTTTCACTCGTAATAAAAACAAAATAAAATATGACTATATGATAAATGAAAATACAATCAGAGAAGTAAACGAAATACGTGACTTGGGAATTATTTTGGACTAAAACTTAAATTACAATAGTCATATAGAAAAACTATAAATCAACAAGGCATACAAGAGATATGTTTGATCAGATCCTGCTTTATAAAATTGTCAATAATAAACTCGATTCCCCGGAACTCATTAATCTACTTGCTTACCGTGTCCCCTCCAGGCCAACTAGACTCTCTGATATTTTCTATATTCGTAAATCTAAAACCAATCATCGGAAACATTCTACGATCCCTCGTATATGTGAAACATTTAACAAAAAATTTAATAGTCTTGATATACTTAACACTCCATACAATATGTACAGAAGAGAATTAATAGGCTTGATTCATGCTATTCATTCATAATTCATTTAATCATTCAATCAAATGCAATTTTCCACTCTCACTTTCCTTCAATCATCCTATACCACTCCTTATCAATTTCCTTTCTTTTCCTTTTCACTATCTCCTTGTTTTGTTCATATGTATCTTATATTAATATATAGTACATTCGAGGATATATAATGCTATCCATCCATGTTTCTGTTAAAAATAAAATGTCATGGTCAAGGTTGTGGATTTCGTTATTTGAGTGGTTCTCGCGGTTCGTTCAGATTTCGCAGATTCTCGTTTTTTAAAAAATTATTATCATTTAAATATGTTTGTTACATAAATTGGTTCTAAGTCTTCGACTGCATAATAATTTATGAAAGGCACTGTTATTAGTCATATACTTATTAAATAAAATGATGTATGGTAATGAAGGTGTGGAAGGCAATGAAAAACTCCTGGAAGGTAATGAACTATGTAAGGAAGGCGATGAAAGTCAAGACAATTTTTAGATGGGTACGAATCGCGGATTCGTAATCCCAATAAAAACTCGTTTTATAAGTATAAACAGATCTTTTAATTTAAATTTAATACTAAAATATCATTCTTACGCAACCTATTAAAAATAATAACTAGATCGGAGATCAATTTTACTTAGATATCAAATTTGAAAATAACATGACCAAAATAACAAAATTTCGCTACTCGGCTGTTTACATCATCTTCAAAAAAGGCTTGTATTATTAGTATTTTTTGCTCTATTTTCCTTTTTGGACTACCGCTAGCTTTGTCCTAACAGTGAACGGTATTTTGGTTAAAATTTTGTATTTATCCAACCTCGCCTTATTTCGTAGGACACATTGGGCGAATGACCTTTTCTCTTTTTTTTTCAATGTCTTGTATTTTGAATTGAATTCCCTAGAAAGGGTTGCGTCGAATAACAATTTTTTCTTCACATCTTCGACTCTATCATTTTTTTATGTCTTTTATCAAGGTACTAACATTTTTTTCTATAGTGTCTTCTAATGTGTTTTTATTTAGCTTTTCCTGCAGTTGTTTTGTCCTTTTACTTAAAATTAATGTATTTTTCATTCTTCAATTGATCTATTTTGGCTTGAAGTCCATTTATTATTATATTTGCTCTGTATCGGAATTTACGCACAGAAGACGATGTTGCTTTACTTTTATGTCCAGTTGTCAATTATTTTTTTTAAATGGGATTGGGTTCGCTTTGAGGTACTAGAGGATCAGTCTCTAAAATAGGTATCTCATTTTATCTTTCTCTTCTTGAATTTTGTAACGCTGTGGATTGTTTTTGATTTCTTCATACTTTTGTCGCTTGCGTAGTCTATCTTTGGCTAATTTCTCCTCTTTCGTAAGTTTTTTTCTTTGTTTTTGCCATTGTATCCTGTAATTAATACATAGGTTATTAAACAGGGACTATTTTTATGTTTAAAAATGCACAATTCTTCAGAAAAAAAGTAGAGTTTTTTTAAAAAAAAAAAGGTGGATAAACATTATAATTATTAGTATAAGCCTGAACATATTTGATTACTAAGGGATAGATTAATCCCGATGGAAATTAAAATAGGCTATTTTTTATCCCTGAAAATTTACTAATATTCAAGTTCCCTAAATTTAAACCGAATCCTGTTGCCACGCTAATGAAGTTGCGGAAAGCTGAAAGGTTTCAGGGTAAGAAGCATTTATTAAGCTAAACAGTTAGCTAGTTAAAACAAATTAGTGCTAAACATAACGAAGGTCTCTGTCTCCGATGAAATGGATTTTGATTGATATTCAGTTTTAAATCAAGTAATTAAGAAACAGATAGTTTTTTACGGCATATCTGTTCAACGAAACTGAAAGACGGTTTCAACAGATAGCAATGTGTTCTTAAATGCCTTGATTTAACATTGAATTAATTCTCGTTTTTTTAAGTTGTTAAAATGAATCATATCTTAAGTAATAAACATAGTTCTAAAAAGCTTATAAAAAAGTTTATAAAAAGCGTACGTCTTACGTACAAAACAAATACAACACTAGACTTAATATAAATTCATTCCTCTCCAAATATTTTCATTACTATCCAGTAAAATTTTTGGTAGGATGGACGGCAATGAATTGGAAAGTAATGAAGATATTGCATTTAATTCTAAATTACCCAAGTTATATAACGTATATAAAGTTTAGGAAGTATTTCTAGAACAAGCTTTTGAAATGGATACTAACTAGATATTTAACATAGATGAAAAACAATTACTTACCTTGAAAAACACTGGAAGGTGATGAAATTTAATGTGGACAAAATAATTTTCACGCAACGAGAACGTAAAATAATTAATGCTGCAGCGACACACGTCCTTCCACACAAAGACGTGGCGATAGACCGGCACGTGAGACACTCGTAAAATATGTTACAGTTCATCTCGGAACAAAGGTGGACTCATTTTATCTGTTTTCGTTATCTCGGATGAGAATGAAGTTTTTCGTTGGACAAAACTTTGATTTGGATTCTCTCTATGATGCAACCATTTTAAAAAATGAATAAAAAATTATAACATAAAAACCATATTTATTGTTCTTTCAAAGTAACTACTAAAATTTGTGTTTTTTTCAAAGATGAGTTTAGTAAACAGTCATCCAATTCACTGATTAACTTTTAGAAACGGAGAAAAATGAAATTACGACAGGTTTTTTCTTTGCTGCTTGCTTATTTTTTGCATGATTCCTTGGGTACTTGATGGCATATATGCTCCATTTGGTCCTTTTTATTTGATGGAAAAAAAAATTGAAAAAACATTTTAAAAATATTAAATAGGTCCCTGGAAGAGCGATTTGAACGAAAGATGAGAACGACTCATTTATGGTATGCAGTTTAGTTTTGGTGCCCCTTAGGTTTTGGTAAAAACATATCAGTTTTTTGTCCATTTATTTGACACAATTTTTGGGACACCATTATATATTCTCCCTTTGCGTTTCTATCGTGTAATTAATTACGCAGCTGTTTGAGTTGATCTTGTTGCATAGGCGTAAGGTCATTTGCGATTTTTATGTGTCCTGGTAAAGAACTTTTGTTCATAAGCAAATAACGCGGCTGTTTTTTATGGTTAAAAATTATTGATAGGCCTAGGTTTGTTTATAGCATTTTTCCCAATTCTCATGTGGCGTTCAAGATAAGCAAGTGCTTATTATAAGTACTTGCCTACTTTAAAATCATGGAATTAGAAAACAAAAACATATTCAAATCATTCTATATTGTTCCATCAAAGCTTTCTGTATTTTATGACCAGAAAATGAGATCTGTATTCATTCGGCATCTGACTGGTTGGTGGAGATCATTTTTATTGCACTTTAACTTTCATTGCTAAAATCATCATTCATTCATTATGTCTAACACTTAATATTATATCGTAATATTAAGTGTTAGTTTAGTTTCCCCTATTAAAATAAATTCGATTATTAACTTCCTTCTGCGCTTCGATTCTGTAAGTGTTTTTTAAACTACTGCGCATACGATTTGTACTAAATTCGTATGCGCAGAAGTGTCTAAAAAACCTTAGAGAATCGCACCGCAAAATTTCATTATTATAATCAACGGAGCATTCTTTTTCGGCGTAGATGTACATCCGGGAAACTATTCTGCACACTCATGCACCTGAATAATGATTTTGATATGGAGGTGTCAACTGTTTGAAATATTTTTTCTAAATTTTGCCAATCGAGACTGCCGTTATCCTGATGGTTCTCATTCATATTAAATACAATGATGTTTTTTTCTCTGTAATGTCTATTTTCAAACTCTTCCATAATTTTAGGAGTGTTATTGTTTAGTTCAATATTTTCTAGTTTTGTTTTTAAGACTGTATTTTCCTTTTCCATTTATATAAATTTTTCATAAAGTTCGTTAAATTTTTCATAAAGTTCATTGTAATATTTTTCAAATGTGGGAGAATTTGCTAAAAATCTCTTCGTTATTCTTTTCAATTTTCTTCATCAGTTCTTCTTTGTTCTTGGTCATTTCATTTTTTATTAGACAAAGCATGTTCAGAATAGCAGGATCATTGAGTTTTTCAGAAGAACATTCCGCCGTAGTTTGCGGCAGTTTGGTTGATGTTTTCGCAACTCTGCATTGTCCGCATTGCCATTTGTTGCGAATTAAGTTGAACATGTTACGAAAGTTAGTCTCTCTGAGGTTTTTACAGTAAAAATGATATTCATTCTGACACACGCTGCATCGGATTCCATCACCCTGGTGGATGCAGTTATTGCATTTATATGAAGTATCGAAATATGGACTCTTTAAAAAGGTATAAATTAATGTTATTTAAAATACACTTAATTATTTTTCATTTTTCTCCCTCGGTAAGATATAAAACGACAAACATTACTTAACTGGGTTTTATTATGCCGTTTTTTGCCACTAAGACTTGAAACAGATAAAGTATAAAAATTTACTTGTAAAAACTGTGAAACGGTTTGCATAATATGACAGGGCTGCCAGGAACATAACGCACGATTAAACAAAATTATTATGCCCTTTCATAAAATTGAGGCTAAAGAAAGGACAATATTCTTTAGAACAGTCTCCAGAGATCGGAGTAGTTTTCGTTTTTGTAACTTTTCTCCCCTAAAAAAGATACTAAGGTAAGTACTTATATTAGTACCGCGGTACTTTGTCTATGGAAACAATATCCTATGTAATTAGCGCATAGCTGGCGCATAGCGCGTAACTTGCGAGAAGTATAAGCGTATTGTTGTTGTGATATTTAGACGTTTAAGGAGTGCTGGGCCCCGTTTGGATTTCCACTAGTGAAGAAGCGCTATCAAGGTATTTACTTACTTTCCAAGAGCTGTAGAATATCTTTTCCACAACACAACTAAATGTGAGGTTATGAGTAAGGTAAGTAGAGGTGCCTTTCTTCCTTATGGCTATCCACGTCTTGCCGGCTAAATCAATATTTAATTGGGAATTCTTCACAGTAACAATATAATATTTACCGTGTGATGTCACAAACGCGAAACGCGAGATATTATCTCGTACCCAGCTGTCACTTTACGCGATCGTCGAACTTGTTGAGCGAAGTAACGCCTTATTTTTCAGATTTTGTGGCTTTTCAGTTTTTTTAAAAATATACGTGGTTTTGAAAATACGTCTTGGTGCCCAGTGCTAAAGACACAAACATATTTTTCTATATTATAAAAAAAAAGTTATCAAATCTTTAATATATCGTTATTTATATTATCACCATTAACGAGTTGCAGTAGGCAACTCAGCAGGACATGTATTGTTTTCTTTTATGTATATATTGAAATTTAAAAAAAATTAAAAAAAAAAAAAAAAAAACTTTGTAAATTATTGTAAACTTTTTTTAAATGAAATAAAAATCTCTTTGTTTTTATATTCACTTTTTAATTGAGTTATAAGTAACTTGTTTCGGTACTACCGTACTATCATCAGAGCTTATACAAAACAAACAATAAAATACAAAGTTGCATCTAATTAGTGGGGGTGGGGAACTATGGATTGGGGAGGGGGTGGGCTATGGATAGGGGTAGAGAGTTTGAGGGGGGGGATTCTTGCAGAGGGGAAATACGTTAAAAATGGGACTGTTGCTTAGATTTATTTGATTATTAATTATATTCTGCTTTTCCTTTACAGATTTTTTTGATTTCTAGAATTTCTAACTAACTAACTAACTAACCATCACGCCATTTCCCCGAAGGGGTAGGCAGAGAGGATAGAACGCCACACCACTCTGTCCTGGCACACTTCTCTTGCTTCCTCCACATTCATACATCTCCTCATGCACGCACGTCGATTATTCCGACTTCTTACATGCCCACTTTCAAGCACTTGTTTTACTTGATCATGCCATGTCTTTCTCGGCCTTCCTCGACTTCTACATCCAGGCACAGTCGCATCATATATTTTTTTAGATGTTCTTTCATCATCCATTCGCTCTACATGACCGAACCAAACGTAAAAGACCTTTCTTAATTTTGTCGATAATGCTTATCTCAGCCTTGCATTCTGCTCTAATTTCAACATTAGTGCACCTATCATACATAGTTTTACCACACATTCGCCTGAGAGATCGCATTTCAACTGCATTCAATTTACTTTCATCCTTATTTTTCCAACTCCATGCTTCGCTTCCATACATAAGGGTTGGTACCAGAACTCCATTGTGCACTGCCAATTTAGCCTCTTTTGATAAGCACTTATTAGATACTACCGACTTTAAGGCACCATTAATTCTGTTACCGGCACTAACCCTCCTTTCAATGTCCTTGTCCATATTTCCATCCCTAGTGAACATGCTTCCCAGATATACAAATTCTTCCACTTGTTTCAAGCTATCGCCATTTACTACTACGATCTTACATAGTAGTCATATTCACATTTCTTTCAAAACCATCACATTCGACTTTTCCACATTCATTAATAGATCACTCTCCTTGCACACATCGTAAACCTTTGTAACCAAGGACTGCAATTCTTCTTCGCTCTCAGCAAGAAGCACTGCGTCATCGGCGTACAAAAGGCAACTAACAATCATACCACTCATTCTCGCGCCCACGCCCATATTTTTTCAACTCTTTCATACATTTATCCATGTATATGTTAAACAACCATGGTGACATCACACATCCCTGTTTGACTCCTTTAGGGATGTCAAACCACGACGTGAATGACCCATTTACCCTTACACACGCTACACTGTCTTTGTACAAGGAAGCAATAGCGCGGACAAGGTTATCGTTCACTCCATACTCAGATAAGGCCATCCATAGCTTATTCCTATCAACACGATCAAATGCTTTTTGCAAGTCAACAAAAGCGCGCAGAAAAGCTTCCGGTTTTTTGCCAAAAACTTCTCCGACAAATTGCGTAACGCAAATATTTGATCCATACATCCTCTGCCATTCATAAATCCACTCTGAACATCCCATATTTTATCCTTAGTCACATTTCTTACTCTCTCAATCAATATTCTTCCATACATTTTGCAACAGCGCTTAAAAGACTGATAGCTCTGTAATTCCCGCACTCAACCTTGGAACCCTTTCCCTTGTATAAAGGCATAACCACAGCTCTCCTCCAATCAAGTGGAGTGCTGTGCTCCCTTAGACACAAGTTAAAAAGTTTATGTAGCCATGTGAGAATTATTTTGCCACCCGACTTAATGAACTCTGCTGCAACACTATCATAGCTTGCGCTTTACCATTCCGCATACATTTGACAGCACTGATAATTTCTTTCATACTAATCGGGCTTTCTTCGTCATTTGCATTCAAACATGGCTCAGGTAATGTTGATACACCGCCCGAGTTACCAGTGTGTGATTCGTACACTTCCTCAAAGTTTTCCTTCCATCTGTCTTTTATACCAATCTCACTTGTTATCATTTTTCCATCCTTAGCCTTAACAACTGTCATACGTTTACTTTCACTACTATTTCGCGAGTTTTTCACCGCTTTCCAGAAAACTTTAATATTTTCGTGGAAATTATGGCTCATTTTCATTCCTTCCTCTTCATTCAATTTTCTCTTTCGTTCACGCACACCCTGTTTGACCTTCTTCTTACATTCACTATACACACTTTTGGCAAAAACATATTCACTCGTATTCCGTTTATTGACAGCAAGCAAATTTATCCACGCATCCTTCTTTTCTTTTACGAGTTTTTTGACTTCGTCGTCCCACCACGCGTCACCATTCTTTCTCCCTATCGTTGTCACACCGCACACTTCTTTCGCCGCCTCACACATACTTGATTTCAAACATTCCCACATATCATTTATACTCAAACATTCTACGTCTTCCTCGTTCAGTCTACGACTCACCGATCTTTCAAAATTATGTCTTATGTCAGTATTTTGCAGTTTTTCAACTTTGACCCTAGATGGAGCCTGCACTTTGCGTGTTTTGGACCGCCATCCTTAAAACAGAATCACCCTTGATACCACCAAGAAGTGATCTGATTCCATCTCAGCCCCTCTGTACACACGGGTGTCAGCAGTTACAGACTTCAATCCAGAGTCAATGATGACATAGTCGATAATGGATCTTTCATTACCTCTCTCCCATGTATACTGGTGGATTCCCTTATGGTCGAAGAACGTATTCGATACAAAGAGATTCCATTCCAGGCATACCTCAATCAGTCTTCTTCCATTATCATTCACTCTTACATCTCCAAACATACCTAGGGCTGACTCTAGCCCCTCTCTTCTTACTCCCACCCATCCATTTAGGTCTCCAGCCAGAATTATTCTTTCGTTCTCTTTTTTTCCATTCATTACATTCATAAGGCTCGTCCAAAACTCATCCTTCTCGGACTCGCAGTCGGAGTTAACAGGAGCATATCCTATGATTACAAGTAATCTAGTTAGTCCGACTTTGAATCTGACACACATGAGTCTCTCATTTACAAATTCATATTCTTTCATACACTCTATCATTCTTGGCGATAGGAACGCGGCTACGCCCCGGCACGCTCTGTCCGTCTCTGGGAGGCCGGACCAGAGAACCAGAGTATCACTAAGTTAATTTAAGAGAATTTTAAGAGAGTTAAGAGAATTTCTAAGTTATTTAATTAAAACCCCTTTTTATTAATATGTAAGACCTCCACTCCATCTTCAAAATTGAAGTAGTGATTGTTTGTCAAAATGTGTTCTGCAAATTCTGAGAAATTATTATTATTTAGGCATCGTAAATGTTCTTTTATTCTAATATTTATGCTTCTAGATGTTTTCCTAATATAAAAAGCGTTGCAGTCGTGGCATTTTAGTTTATATATGCGCCTTTATCTAATTTATTCACTTTGTCTTTTGTATTTTTTAGCATGTTCCCTAAAATGCTATTAGTTAAGTTCCTATCAATATACAAAAGAAAGTTCAGATCTACCCGATGAAACTAAAAAAGAATTACTAAAATCAATAAATATATGTCTCGATCAAAGTTATTTCCGGTACAATAATATAATATATAAACAAAAAAGATGGTCTACCCATGGGAGCCTGTACTAGTCCAATAATTGCTGATATTTTTGTAAATAAACTGGAAACTAAATTGTTTAATTGTAATTCACCTGAGACGATTTTTGTATATTATTACACCTCGTAAATAAAACACTGTTTAAATTATCCAAAAGAGTTTATTCTCACAAAACACCAATTTTTATTCCAACAAATTCTCAAAAGCTTCCACACTACGCCAAGCCAAAATCGCAACCCCAATCTATTCAAAAAAAGTGCCCGCCGGCGGCGTCCTAACGCCGGACTCAGTGGCGCCTATATTCCCAGTGCCATCTAGCGGCAGATATCTTAACCCATTTCAAAATGTTGGCGCCGTTACACTCTCCCAACCTTGAAGTTCGTTGGGTCCTCCCAACACTCACCCTTCTTTGGTTGTAATCATTGAATTTATTACTGCAAAAAACACCTTCCTTCCAGTTGCTAGACCCTTTTTGGCCACACATAAGTAGGTACTTATACTTTTTTTTTTTTTTATAATGTTTAGTTGATTGTCGTTAAAGTCCAATATCATCGGCTCGCACACGGAGCATATTCAAGCTGGACCCACTTGGTCAGCTTACAACATCATAATTGGCTCACAACACACATGGTAGGCCCACAAGACAACATAATTGGCTCTCACACAGAGCGTTCCCCAGCTGAATTAGAATAGTAGGCCACAACACAACATAATTGGCTCTCACACAGAGCGTTCCCCAGCTGAATTAGAATAGTAGGCCACAACACAACATAATTGGCTCTCACACAGAGCGTTCCCCAGCTGATTTCGAATAGTAGGGCACAACACAAACATAATTGGCTCTCACACAGAGCGTTCCCCAGCTGAATTAGAATAGTAGGCCACAACACAACATAATTGGCTCTCACACAGAGCGAACCAATGATTCTGTTCCATATTACTAATACTCAACCCACACAAGATCTGTTGTATACAATACTCCCACACTTTACTCCTTCGGTGTGTATTCGGTGTACGGAGCATATTCAAGCTGGACGCACTTGGTCAGCTTACAACATCATAATTGGCTCACAACACACATGGTAGGCCCACAAGACAACATAATTGGCTCTCACATGGAGCGTTCCCAAACTGGATGCAAATAGTAGGCCACAACACAACATAATTGGCTCTCACACAGAGCGTTCCCCAGCTGAATTAGAATAGTAGGCCACAACACAACATAATTGGCTCTCACACAGAGCGTACCAATGCTCAACCCACACAAGATCTGTTGTATGCAATACTCCCACACTTTACTCCTTCGGTGTGTAGATTCATAGTTTAGTAAGCCTTTTTCTTTTAAGTTCTCATTTGTAACATGAATCCTTCAACAGTGTCTATTGCTACTGTGATAATCAAATTCACTGAATTATACACCCTTTAAGTTCTCATTTAGAACTTAAAACATCAAAAGTATTAAGTATACACATTTATTACTCCCTAGGTAATAAAGCTCACTATGTCATATTCCTTATTAAGTTTTCACATAGAACATAAAATAATCAATATCCAAAATTCACATGCCTTTCCCATCTCGCCAATAACACTCACAATGTAATATTACTTTTTAAGTTCTCACATAGAACTTATAACATAATCAATATTAACATGCAGTACCCCCATGGTAACCAAAATGAGAACTTTAAACTACTTTTTTAGTTCTCATTTAGTACATATTATACAGAATTAGTATTCAACATTAACATGCAACACCCATATGGTTATTAAGTTTACAAATTGATATCTCGTCTTAAGTTCTCTAATCTGCGATTAAAATCAGCAGTAACAACAGAATATAGTATCCACAATAATGCCCACATGGCCATCAACTCTCAATTTTTTTTATCACCAAATACTAACTCTCCAGTAAATCAATCAGGTCCTCTCGATCTCTTATACTTCCACCACTCTCATCAGAGTCGGATGATAACTCATTAAGTGAAATATATGGTCTCATTGCATCTGCAGCAACAATAGCTGTAAAGTTTTTTATATCCTCGCATGCCTTTAATACTCCGGATTTTATAACGATCATTACCTATGACCATTGCTACTTTATAAGGCCCAGAATACTTCTCATCGAGCTTCTTATTAACACACGCTCAATGCACAAGCTGGTGCACCTTTCCACAAAACTAATTCACCAACTTTGTACTCCCTCGCTGGCTTTCTCCTTCTATCATATTGGGTTTTCATTTGCACTGCAGCTTTCTTAAGGTTTTCACGAGCTCTTTGACGTAACGTTTCTACGGGTTCCTGTCGCTCAGTATTTTCTATATCAGGTAATAACCTACTTTTATAACTAAACATAAGTTCAAATGGAGACACTTTTGTTGACTCGTTCATTGTGTTATTTATGCCTTGAATAATATTAGGAATGCTTTCATCCCATTTGGTTTGGTCACTAATACTAGTACGCATTGAATCTAATATTGTTCTGTTGACTCTTTCCACTTGACCGTTGGCTCGTGGCGTGGCCACAGAATTTAGGGTGTGTTTGAACTGTTTTCTAACGGCTAAGTCTTTAAAATATCTACTAGTAAATGCCTTACCTTGATCTGTTATAACACGAGATGGTGTACCGAAGTAGGCGAATATCTCCTCGAGAAGTCTTATCGTTTCCATCGAACTTACTGTTTTTGTCGGTTTTGCGACTACAAATTTACTAAAAGAATCCACTATTACCAATAAGTACTTAAATTTTCGCCTTGACTGATTAAAAGGACCCAAATAGTCAATATGAATACAGATCATCGGGTTATCAGGTTTAGGAATTGGATGAAGTTTTCCTTCAGTTTTCCCGTAATTACCTTTTCGATAACTACACTCTAAGCACGCATTTACATATTTTCTTATAAACCTAGTAATTTTTGGAAACCAATATTCACTCTTGATTCTATTTTCACAACGTTTTAACCCAATATGACCTATATCATCATGATTTTTTCTAAGTATGCTAAAGCGAGCACCTGATGGTACCACCAATCTCTCCCCGTGTAATGTTTTTCTATAAAGGCGTTCATTTTTAAAGTTAAAATCATTTTTCATTTGTCGATCCGCCTCTCCAGCTTGAAGAAGCCGTATAATGGATTGTAACTTTGAATCCTGCAACTGTAATGTTAAAAACCAGTCTGCCTGTGTAACTAAGTTAACATTAGCTGGAAGTAAATCTATAGGGTTTCGGCTTAACGCATCAACATGTTTCATTCGGTCCCCAGGTCTATACTCTATTTCCATGTCAAAGTCTTGTATACTAAGCCACCACCTGGCTATTCGCGGAATCATATCTTTTTTTGTTAACGTTGATTTTACAGCAAAACAATCAGTAACTACTTTGAAATGCAATCCTATTAAGTATATTTTGAAACGTTTAAGCGAATCTACTACTGCCAATGTTTCAAGTTCATAACTGTGATAATAATTTTCCTCCTTTGTCGTTACTCTACTGAAATAATATACTGGTTTTAAACGAACTGTCTTTTTGTTTCTGTAATAGTATTCCACCTAGCCCATTTTTACACGCATCCGTACGAACTTCCGTTTCTAAGGTTCTATCGTAGAGAGCTAAAACTGGTCTGGATGTGAGAATGCTTTTCATAGTTTGAAATGCATTCTCTTGGGACTCTTCCCAACTCCACACTGTCTGTTTCTTTGTAAGAGACGTTAACGGTTGTGCAATTTTTGCAAAATCTTTAACAAACTTTCGAAAATAACTACAAAGCCCAACAAACTGCCGTACCTGGTGTACGTTGACGGGTGTTTGAAAATTTATAACAGCAATGATCTTCTGATTTCCTGGTCTAATTTCTCCTGATTGAACTTCATGCCCAAGATAACTAATACTAGTTTTAAGGAAGAAACATTTACACAAAGTAAGTTTTAAATTGGCTTCCTTCAAACGTACTAATATTTTATCTAGTAAATTAATGCTCTCTTTGATATCTGCTGATGGGATGAGAATATTGTCCATATACGCTAACACTCTTTCATCTCTCAGTTTGCCCAGTACTCAACGTTGGAAAACTGCTGGACCATTAGCTAATCCAAATGGTGTCTTTACATATTCATACTGGCCATCAGGGTTAACAAATGATGTTTTATTAATTGAATCTGTAGCAATTGGGACTTGGTGATATCCTTGAGCTAAGTCTAAGCTAGAAAAATGTTTGCTACATCCTAAACAACTTAGTTGATCCTCGTTGTGAGGTAACGGGAAACGATCTTTAATGGTGATGGCATTTAAGGCACGATAATCTACGCAAAGTCGGTAATCACCAGATTTCTCCTTGACAAGAATAACAGGCGATGCATAATTTGAATTTGATTCTCTTACAATACCTGCATCTATTTTTTATTTTTTATTTGTTTATGAACAGCCAACAGACATACACTTATTTTAAATATATACAACATTAATTTCTAACAATAATGTCCACTTAAAGGCTATCACTTAAGTATCTAAAAATATTGAAACATTTATTATTGTTGCAAAGTACCCATCCTGTACACAGTTGCTTATTTGTAATATGTATAAAGCATAAATAAAAAATGTTTTAAAGGAAAAAAGTAACATAACTGAAAAATAAAATTGGCATTTTTTAGAAATTAAAATTTAGAAAAAATAAAAAAACTATAATACCTAGATAATGAATGTATGTACAGGATAGGTACTCATCACATACCTTATTTAAATTAACTAAATTACATAATTTTTTAAAACAAAATACTTAATTTTTAAAACAAAATATACTTATTAGTAGCGCTTTTACTTTGGTGCGAACAACTTCCATTTTCTGCAAAAGATAATCGATACGGTCTATAGAGTACAGGTTTATCTGTCGTCAAATGAATTGACATCTCGGCCATATTAGTATTTCCCAAATCATACTCGTGTTCTGCAAATACTTTGATGTGTCTATTGAGAACAGTTAACAACCCACTCATACTCTCAGTTGGTACCTCACCAACCTGAATGTCTCCAATTTTTATTCCCATGATGCGTGGCACATAGTCTGATTGAACTCTACTCGAATTGATTTTGTCCTCTCTCGCTTCTACTGGTGTACACATATCAGCTCGAGTGATCACTCGCCCACTACTCCAGCGAATACATTCATGGCCTATGTTTGATACGGAGACCAACCCATTCTCTCCGGTTACTATGGTGGCTGGCAGCATATAACTGCTCTGTCCGAACTCGTAATATCGTGGTTTTGTACAAACTGTGCCCCCTGCACTACCTTTTATAACCACTGGGACGTAGCAAGTTTCTCCCGCACTTACCACAATATCCTCCTGCACCTCCACTGTTATGCGAGGATCCTCACAGACATCCATCTCCTCTAGGTGGTGTATTTGATCCATTTTTAATCGTGCTATACTTTGACTCACTGTAAACATTATTTCTCTGTGGTTAATGATAGGCTGTCCAACAATAATATCGGCATCTTTCATATCTGCATCTGATACACAAGCACGTGTATCTATCTCGATTTCGTCAATCTGAAGTCGAAATATTACCTCACCTAAAGAAAGAGTGACACCTCCAGCAAACCCAGTAAGATGCTGCATTCTCGGTAATTTAGTCAGCTTCAGGAACTCGGCAACCTTGTTGGATAAAATATTTACCTGGCTTCCGCTATCCAGGTACACCCTCACAGCATGATTATTTTTTTTGCCATTTTTGTAAAATGTAGTGTCTGACTCGCCTACAAGCATTACCTTATTTATTTATTTATTTATGGATGATTTATAAAGCGCTATTTTCGCGAGAAATCGCCTCAAGAGCGCTGTACAATAAAGAGGCTAGACCACAAAACACGTTTTGCAGCTACCAAGCGCATGAACGGTTGGGGTTCTATTCTAGTCTCAGTTACAGTTACAGACTTACATAGTAAAATAAAATATTTTGTTAAGTTAATTAATTTACATAGATTAATATTGAAACTAGTAAATTATATAGGTAATATTAGAAAGGTATAGGACAAAGGTGATAGTTACAAGTTTAAAGCAGAATTAAAAGTTGAAATTAGTTTTAAAAATGCACTTGGACTTGAAGTTTAACTGTATTGGAGACTAGACCACCATATTGCAGCTACAAAGCGCATGGATGGTTTGGAATCTAGCCCCCTTAGTAAGATCTAACTTGATTTTAGTACCCTGAGTAGTACTAAGCAAAATTTAACTTTCCGGAAGGCTGTACCACTACTCATCTTGCAGCTACAAAGCGCATGGATGGATTGAAACCAGCCTCCTTCACAGTTTAACTTGATTTTAGTACTCCAGGTATGATTGGCAGAATTTACTTATCCGAAGGCTAGACCACAACTTGTCTTGCAGCTACCGAGCGCATGGGACTATTGGGGCTCTAGCTCTTCTTTTTTCTATAAATGGATTTTAGTGCTACAAGTAATGGAGTTTTACAATAACAATAATGAATAATATTAAAATAGGCATATACAACAACAATTAAAAAACTACAGTAATAGATTTCGTTCTCCGGTTCAAATAATATTGTCAAGTCTAAATAATTTCACAAAAAATAATACTTCCACTAATCACAATCATAAATCTTAAGTTCTTTGTTTATTTTTGTTCATTGTTCTGGGAGGGTCCCGGCAGTCGATTGTGGGTGCAGGGCAGGTAGCAGGTACTGGCAGGACAAGGGCTGGCTGCGGCTGTCGGCCACATGTTGGTCAGCCGGCGGTACTGGATACGTAGATACTAGTACTAGTACTGGTGTCCTTGGTAATAGTAATAACAGATGATGTGATTTGTGTGTTTGGCATTCCAGAATCTTTGTCAATGTTGATAAAAACTATACAGTGCTCCATCTCTCTCTTTCGTATGAAATCTAAAACATTTTTTTGCGGTCTTTTTCTTCTGTATTTTGGACGCTTGTATCTTTGTAATAGGTAGATTATGAACAGTTTTGGCGGGATTTTGTGTCGCTATTTTTCTAATTTTTCACAAAGGATTAATCACTTATTACTTGCATTTAAGTGTTAGTTTTTTTTAAAGCATATTTGGTTAGGACACAAACATTTTACACTGATTGTAGAAGTTTTAGTACAATTTCATGTAGAATGTGATTATTAGGGTAGAATACACTGAAACTGAACACTGCGCACTGTTTTAGTCGTTTTTAAGTATAAAATTGCTTAAGCTTCACAATATACTTTTACTTATTCCACTGTTTTTCATCGTTTTGAAAATAACATTACTTGTAACTGATGTTTTTATAATTTTTTATCTGTTAAAATGAGTTTAATGTGCGGAGCTCGCTAAACACGACCGATCGGTCTGCCTGTCCGAGGCACTTATTGTTACTTGGGGCTGGCATACGGCAGTCCTTTACTACATGCCCCCATTGATGGCATCGATTGCATGTTCTTTGGTCCCTCTGCCTGCAATCCTTCATCACATGCCCTCGTCTCTGACACCTACTACAAACTCGCTGCTCCCGCTGTCGGCACTCTTTGGACATGTGGCCGCGGAGACCACAATTGAAACAGGTCACACCGGCCACATGTGGTCCTGATGGACGAGAGACAGGCTGCGGTCTCTGGTCCCTCCGATGTCTCCAAGCTCCTGATGCCGACGAGCCCCCAGCTGATGCCCTGGCACCTGAGCTACCCGGTGGAGTCTGGTAACTGTCCATGCTGGACAGAAAGCCGGTATACAGCTCCTGAGGCCCGGAGCACTGGCAGGCCTTGGCATTGGCCTGCAGTTCAACAGGCAGCCCCCGGATGATGCTGGACACTGCATCCTCTCCATCCAACTTGCACCGGTGTGCCAGAGCCAGCTTTGCGTGGAAATAGTGGGTCATGGTTTCCCACTTCTCCTTCTTCCGGGCAACCAGTTCCTCCATGGCTTCTGCAAAGTCGTGGCGCGGCGGAAACGCCTTCGTCAGCCGAACCTTCCACTCTTGCCATGTCAGGTTGTAGCTGTCCAGCCGGTAAAACCACTCTTTGGCTTCGCCGGACAGCTTCGCCTGCATATAGTGGGTCTTAGTGTACTCGTCCCACTGATGGATGGCGCCCAGCTGCTCGATTTTATGGAGCCACAAAGCGGCGCTGATGCCCTTAGACGCGTCTGGGTCAAATCGCGGTATGATGTCTCCGCGTACCACCGTAGATGATGAAGCCTTCGGTGGTGCGAAGTGAGTCCGCGAAAGGACTTCTTTGAGCATTGTATGAAGCCGCTCCTCCATGAGCTGCTTCAAAATCGACTGCGCTGACTCCTCGTCGGAGTCACGGTCGGTTTCTGGCCTCCGGACATCTTCACGGTTGTTGTTTTCCATAGTGTTCAAATAAGTGAAAACAATATCGCCCCACGCAATGAAGCGTAAGTATATACGTATTAGCACTGACAGCTTATAATAAAAATAATCGCAAAGTCCAAAAAAAGTCGATAGCGTCACTAACAGAATACAAGAACAAAGAAAACAAAAAGCACGTAGGAAAATCACAAAACACAACTATTTAAACGTCAATTTTCGTAATTTCAATTTATCCCACTTCTGAATTTATTACACCTCGTAAATAAAACACTGTTTAAATTATCCAAAAGAGTTTATTCTCACAAAACACCAATTATATTCCAACAAATTCTCAAAAGCTTCCACACAACGCCAAGCCAAAATCGCAACCCCAATCTATTCAAAAAAACTCAAGTGCCGCCGGCGGCGTCCTAACGCCGGACTCAGTGGCGCCTATATTCCCAGTGCCATCTAGCGGCAGATATCTTAACCCATTTCAAAATTTTGGCGCCGTTACAATATTGATAGGAACTTAATTAATAGTATTTTAAAAGAACTACCTTATGAAATATCACCTGCATTATATACTAATAATAATTTAGGGAACATGCTAAAAAATACAAAAGACAAAGTGAATAAATTAGATAAAGGCGCATATATAAACTAAAATGCCACGATTGCAACGCTTTTTATATTGGGAAAACATCTAGAAGCATAAATATTAGAATAAACGAACATTTACGATGCCTGAATAATAATAATTTCTCAGAATTTGCAGAACACATTTTGACAAACAATCACTACTTCAATTTTGAAGATGGAGTGGAGGTCTTACATATTAATAAAAAGGGGTTTTTATTAAATAACTTAGAAATTCTAGAAATCAAGAAATCTGTAAAGGAAAAGCAGAATATAATTAATAATCAAATAAATCTAAGCAACAGTCCCATTTTTAACGTATTTCCCCTCTGCAAGAATCCCCCCTCCTCAAACTCTCTACCCCTATCCATAGCCCACCCCCTCCCCAATCCATAGTTCCCCACCCCCGCTAATTAGATGCAACATTGTATTTTATTGTTTGTTTTGTATTAGCTCTGATGATGGTACGGTAGTACCGAAACTACTACTTCTTTCCCTTATCCGCACCCAATGGTGCATAGGGCAATGCATGGGAACACCAAGTGCAGTGTTTCTTGATCATTTTAATACATGAAGGTAAGATGATCAATCTTACGCTTCAGAACCAGTCCAACACATGAATTATTAATATGAAAATCACATGTAAATAAATATTTCGTCCGCCTCGTAGCGTAGTGGTAGCGTATTTGGCTACCGTGCATGAGGTCGCGGGTTCGATTCCCGTAGGGGATCAACATGAGTACCGAAACTAGTTAGTAATAACTCAATTAAAAAGTCAATAAAAAACAATTGATTTTTATTTCATTTAAAAAAAGTTTACAATGATTTACAAAGTTAATGGTGATAAAATGTAATATAGGTAGATAGCATAATATTATTCAAAAAACTTTACTTTGTCTAAAAGCGGCAAGCAAATACTTGTTTGCCTCAGTTCGGAGTTACAGGTCTTCTGGCTCTAGGAGAGGAGCAATTTACTGGGTTCAAAAATAAAATAACCGTCACAAATTTGCAATTTACAGGGATTCAGTCTTCAGATTAAACCAATATAACATGGAGAAGATGGAGATCAGTTCAGTTAGAGTCAAGGCTGAACCGGGGACTTGCAAAATAGAAGGAGATATTCTCCAAACTGGGGAAGATGCGCCATGGCTCGACATAAGCGAGGAGTCTGGTGTGAAGACAGAACAAGGGAAGGAGCCAAGTATAGCTTACGTGAAGTCTGAACCAGGAACTGGCGATGTTGAAGGAAGTCTCCATACTGGGGAAGGGGCGCCGTGTCCACACAGAAGCGAGGAGCTATCTGTTGCTACCGTGAAGAGTGAACCAGGGATCAGTACAGAACAGCAGTATCATATAGAGAGCGATATTTTAATCTTTACGGAGATTGATATCGATCTTCCTGATATAAAAAAAAGAATGTTTGGAATCCTCTCGCAAAATGCAGGTTAGTCTGTTGAATATGAAGACCATTTATTGTACCTACGTTTATTTGAACTATTAGAATTATTACAGGAATTTACCCTTACAAAAATCCATTCTACCTGATGTTTATCAACAATCGTAGTTAAGTTGTAAATAATCGACGATTAAAATAACTAAAATAATATATGTCTAAATACTACCTATTTACTGACTAAGACTTAACGTGCTCGTGTATACAATCCTATTCTTCTTATTCGTAAAAGGTCTGCAAACACCTAATTTTAGATTATTTCAGTTTGGACCATACTTAGGTACACATTTGATAAAATTATTATTTTTAGGTCTAAAAAAAAGCCCGAAGTATTTCTGAAGAAAATGATACAAACTCTCGTCCACAATCGAATTTCCGACAAATCGCTCAAAAACAATTACTCCGAAAAGAAAAACCTTCAAGTTACCCAGTGTGAATCACATTTTCTTTTAGCTTACTAAAAGTGCACATAGAAGTAGACAAACCCAAGTCATGAGAACTCATTCTGGTGAAAAACCCTTTTCATGTTCCCAGTGTAAATCTACATTTTCTCATAGTTCTAATTTAAAAGAGCACATGAGAACTCATTCTGGCGAAAAACCCTTTTCATGTTCCCAGTGTAAATCTACGTTTTCTCAGAGTTCTTCTTTAAAAGCGCACATGAGAACTCATTCTGGTGAAAAACCCTTTTCATGTTCCCAGTGTAAATCTACATTTTCTCAAAGTTCTTCTTTAAAAAGCGCACATGAGAACTCATTCTGGTGAAAAACCCTTTTCATGTTCCCAGTGTAAATCTGTATTTACTCGTAAATTTTCTTTGAAAACGCACTTGAGAACTCATTTGGTTAAAAAAAAAAAGATTTACGTAAACAAGTGCTGTGGAATATGAAGCAATTTCGACCGATGCCTTTCCAGAATCTTCTCTTTCATGTTTCATAACCCTTCTATGTAAAGTACATAATTGTAAAATATACTCAACGAAATTTCCGTAGATATACTAGCATTATTATTTCGTAGTGATTTATTGTTTTAATAAGTAATTCTTCCTTAAAGTTCACTATCTTTAAAGGGTCTCACTAAAGATAGAAAAAAGTCGTGTTTTGCCCTATACTTACAACATTGACCAAGGTTGATTGATTGTTGCCGCAAAATAGTTATGTCCTTGAATTACTTTCTTTTTCTTCTCTCGCCATTATAAAATTTCCTGATAATTTAGCTGCGGGACGTGGAATTGACTTGTTTGTCGAGTTTTGAGAAAAAGTGTCTGGGAAGGATAACTTTATAACCAACGCAGAAGTTCGGGAACGGATGCAGCAACCTCCAATAACTGGAGTCGTGAAGATGCGGCGGTGAACCTGGCTTGGGCATGTACTCCGGATGCCTCGGGAGAGCCTGAACCCGAGCTTCTTCTTAAGGCCTGCAGGATCCCGCCGTCCTGGCAGACGGCAGATGTCCATATGCTCCACATAGGAGCGAACGTGGTGAAAGAAGAAGAAGAAACATCCGATCTCCAGACAGCAATGCTGAATTCTTTTATAATGCTCGGTTTTACCTAATCATAATTAATTGCCCGTTTATTTCTGCGGTGTTTTCACAATCTCCGTTTATTATGTCATAAATCTTACGGTGACATTTATAGCAATCTCTTTTGAAGATTCGATTATTCACGCTTCTAGTTATTTAAGTAAACATCTGTCTAGCAGTTTTTATTCTGCAAAAAACTAATTAAAAATAATATGCTGTCTATTGAATTATTTACATATTGTTTAAATATATTAGGTCCTTACATATGAAATTGGCGTTTTGCCGTACTGGCAACTTTGATCTCAAATATCTTCTCTTTGGTTAGGAATCCCAAATTCAAATTTATACAGCTATTTACTCAATTATTTGTGTTTCGAAAATTATAATTCATTTGTTTTTTCCTCAATTGTTTTTTTTTCTTTGCGTCACTCAGTTTACAAAATGGAAAACTTGAAATATCGCGTTATTTACGAGTACGAGTTCCACCATGGCACCAGTGCTGCAGAAACGGCTTGAACGATTGATGATGTGTATGGCGACGGTGGCGCAAAAGAAAACACAGTGCGTTTTTGTTTCCAACGTTTTCGTTCTGGAAATTTCGACCTGCAGAACAAGCCCCGTGGACGGCCGGAGACCAAAGTTGATAATGAAGAATTGAAGGCTATTGTGGAAGCGGATCCATCGCAAACCACGTCCGAGTTAGCTGCAGGCTGTGGTGTTAGTGATAAAACTGTTTTAAACCACATGAAGGAAATTGGGAAGGTGAAAAAGCTTGAAGGGTACCTCACGAATTGAGTGAAGCAAATCAACAAACGCGCGTTGACAGCTGCGTTGCATTACTCAACCGGCACAATAATGAAGAGATTTTGAATCGAATCATTACCTGTGATGAAAAGTGGATCCTGTATGATAATCGGAAGCGCTCATCGCAATGGCTGAACCCTGCCGAACCAGCCAAACCATGCCCCAAGCTAAAATTGACTCCAAAAAAGTTACTTGTAAGCGTTTGGTGGACTAGTGCTGGTGTCGTTCACTACAGCTCACAAAGGTCTCAATTCAAATATTAGCTGGCTAAAAATATTTTCTTCTAAATAAACTGATAATTATTAATTTTTATCAATGGTATGGTTAGTTTATATTCTATACCATGAATTAAAACTATTTTGAATATCAGAAAATGCAATAAAATGGAAAAACTAGATTTTTAATAATAAAAAGCTAAATCGTGTATTTTTTTTGTTTTACTGAAATAATGTAGGTTTATGCAACCTGTAATTTAGGACAACGGAATAAAATTTAAAACAATATTATTTTGTTTATTTATTTACGCCCAAAGGGCATTTTTCATAATATATTATAGACATTTCCAAAACAAAGATAAAAAAAATCTATAAATTAATTTTAGATAAAACTTTAAAAGATAATTCTATAAGCTATGCGATATAGGTAAAATCATAAGGGTAGAGTAAAGATAAAATTATTTAAACATAACTATTTCTAATAGAAAAAGGAAAATGAATGAATAGATAAAAAATAACGAGCAATGCACATAAATAATCGTGAAGGTTTTACAAAATATTTTAAAATATGATGAAAGCTTATAACATAAACATGACAAAAATTATAAAGATTAAACATAATTATAATTCATTGCTCCCAATCGTATGCAAATATGCTGACATTTTGTCAACTTGTTATTAACAATTAACGCCAATGCCTTGTCTGGGGTATAACCTACTAATTTTGATTTAAGTGAGTCTCCAATGCTTTTTTTACCCTTAAAGCTGTTCTTGGAGTTATTGACGTCCTTTCTTTTAAAACGCGTTAAGCAGTTCTTTCTCTAGATTTGTATAAACTAACACAAGCAGCACAATTCTTCTTTGCTCGATGTAGCAGTCAAAGTAATAATTTTCCTTCTTTTACTTCTTTAACTCTCTCCAAATAGTTTTTTGGATGACCACGGGGCTTTACGTCTGTAATGTCTTCAAGAAATTTTTCAGTAACATCAAAACGCAAACCCATATTTAACCACTTTTCATTGCACATAAGGAATTTTTTTAACTGTGTGCAACTTTTCTTCCAACGATTTTCAAGATGCATCACAAAACTTTCAACAACTAAACTATTTTTTTTAAGTATCTATAAAGCCAGGAAATAACGTTTTTATGTAATTCTTAAGCACAGGTAACAACTTTTTAAACGAAAAATGGTCTTTTCGGTGGATAATCCATATTGCAAAAAGTGAACGCCTAGAAATTGAACGTGAGGAACCTGCGGTGCGATTCTCTAAGGTTTTAGACACTTCTGCGCATACGAATTCAGTACAAAATCGTATGCGCAGTAGTTTAAAAACACTTACAGAATCGAAGCGCAGGAAGAAAAAAATTATATCTTCAAAAGTGCACCCAAGTGGCAGGTTTTTTTTTTCTTTGATAGTAACACAAATAATTAAGCTATGTTTTAAACAAGTTACAAAACTTAGTTCTGTTTACCTTTTTTCCCCGAACCTGCGAAAGTTTTTATTTTATAAAAAAATAATGAGAAAATTCGCTTTGTATAAAAACAATTAAATTAATCACGTATGAATAATAACAATAAATTTTTGTTTAAAAAGTACTTATTAAGATCATACCTTGAGTTATTGAATCCATTAAAAAACTATTTCAAAATAATTAGTGGGCGAAAACTACGTGTGTCTAATTACGCTGCACAAATTATACTCAATCGCATACGGTACCGTTGCTCTACAGAAGTGTTGAGTTTACAACGTTGCCAAATCTGATAGGGTTTTTTATAATTTTTTTGGGTACGCAGTTTTGTTAGTTGATTATCTGTTTGTCAATTATTATGGTAACCAATTATATTCGTGCTCTGTCAAAACCAGCTTTTTGGCCAGATAATATTTGAATTGGGACCTTTGTGCAGCTTTCTTAAATCTGGCCAGACGATTACGGCAGATGTCTATTGTCAGCAACTGCAAACCATGATGGAAAAGCTAGCTGCTAAACAACCGAGGCTGGTTAATCGCTCTAGGCCTACTTCTCTACTTCATGATAACGCTAGACCACACACTGCACAACAGACGGCTACCAAATTAGGTCCGAATGGTTATTTTAGTAAAGGGATCGATGAACTACCTATGAGATGGCAAAAGTGCATAGATACCAATGGTACATACTTTGATTAAAAAAATATATATAATATTTTGAAAAAATCAACTTTACGTTCCTCCCATACAAAACGCCAATTTCATATGTAAGGACCTAATATAATGTTATGCACACTAGGGTGTGTCACGCTCCATAGTAAAAAAAAAAAACATTTTTTTATTTTGATGAGATAGGTCTCAAAAGTTGTATTAGATATATATTAGGTATTAACTAAAGAAAATAAAATTTAAATAAGAAAATCATCTTTGGCTCGCTAAAATGGATTTAAATTCTGAAAAATTATTAAATTATCGGTCTGAGTAAAAAAAATTTAGGAGAAAAACCATTCTGTTACTATTTATTTTGATTTTTTTTTAGATCGTTTAAAAAAGTTCACAAAATACACAGAAAGTTCAATTTTATTATTAAAGATTTTTTTATTTACTTCACGTAAGATAAACTTATAAAAAATAAAAATTAGTCTATTTGGCACAAAAATTGAAGAATTTAACCTTTTTTTTTTAATTGAATTTTTACACTATTCAATACCTATCAATATATTTTTTAAAAGAATGAATATAATAAAAATAAAATGTAAGCAAGCAAACTTTACTTTCCCAGAGTTAAACTTCGGCTTCAATTTTCTCAAATTTTGTGTGGCGCATATAAATCTCGCGTTCTTCCTGTACCTAACAGAGAGATACGTTTTTGTTGTTAGTTTAACGCATCTTTTCCACAGATTGTGTGTGACAAGGAAACTTTTAAAAATCCAACATTGCTTTGCTCTACTTTTTCCACTAACATATCGGTTGTTATGGTTCGCAAAATCGGCGGTTCAAAATAAGATCTGGGTCATACCAGTCAATCAAACCATGCATTTCAAAATTTAGTTTCGAAATAGAAAACACCCTTATTAATCCCAAAAAAGTCAAGGAACGAGATTTTATTATTCTCCTGCAACCTTATTCTCATCTTTTACAGTCTTTATCGGTTATCATTGATAACAATAAATTCTTAGGGTGGGCAAAGTATACATTTCTTTGTATTACTGGAACAATTATGGCCTTAAATCCCTCTGCGGTGCGATTCTCTTAAGGTTTTAGACACTTCTGCGCATACGAATTCAGTACAAAATCGTATGCGCAGTAGTTGAAAAACATTTACAGAATCGAAGCGCTGATAGATATAACGATCCATTGATCGACCATAGATTACGAGCTCCATTTATACAAGAACTATAACGTTTGATTTGAAACCACGAAGGTGGTTATAAACTTTTACAACAAATAATGTTGCCGAGTCAATGAATTTTTTTTTTGGATTTTCAGTTGCAACATATAAACATAGTATTCCATTTGCTAGCACGAGACATTATTCCTGGTAATCTTTGTGCCAAATCTGATGCTTCAACACTTTTTGATACAGCCAAACATATTTCATATAAATTAAGATTGTATATGTAGAATCGGCACGGGTTATCCCAGTGAGGGAACATTATTATTATATATATTTTTTTAAAAATACTATGTACAAGTCCAAATAAAATAAAAATAAATATTTCGTCTACATTTAATTTTAAGTCTGATGAGTCCGGTAAAGAACTTCTTTCAACCTCCAAATTGTGGAATTTTGAAATATTCGCACTTTTATATGAATTTCCCCGTAAAAGCGTTCTGTCCTGAAGTGTGTCCATCAAGATGGACATCAAAAATAAAAATGTCATAATAAACCTTCAATATTCCACACAGTTTTCGCTTTAAACGGGACAGTTCGCCAACTGCACATGTGCACAAGATACTGTAGATGCAGTTTTCTGTCCTGTATAAAGTGCGCTTAATAGTGAGGGAAATAGGGCTCAAAAATAGGAGTGTATGTATGGAGAAAAAAGATACTAAAGAATCTTTAAAAAAAAAAAAAAAATTAAAAATCATTGAGTCACAGAATAAAACTGGCATAAATTGCCTTTTTTCGAATATTATCCCATTAATTAAGGTTTTTTTTTTTAGGTTTCGTTATAAATTATGCATTGATTTTTTTTTCTTGTATGGTTTGTATTCTTATAAACACACTGCTGGCAACAAAAAATACAAAACCAGCAGTAAAACGTTATTTAGAAAAAAAATTAAAAGTAGTATTTTTTTGAATTTTTAAAAACTTAGGAGCATTTTAGCGAGCCAAAGACCATTTTATAAATAAAAAAAAACTGCGTTCTTATTTTGTGAGTGAAACGCAACTTTTGAGACCTACACCGTTTCTGTATTCGAAAGTTTAAAAAAAAACGACCCTAATGCACACAGAACTATGTATAACAGATTATCAGCAGTAATAATTCAAAGGAATAATTAACACAATTATTTATTCCAAATAAATGTTGTGTTTCTATTCAAACATGGTGAAACAAAACTCGTAGTACAACCTGAAAACTGGAGAATCCACATCATTTTTGGAGGCGAGTGTGTAATATAAACTGAATCTAGATTCTCTTCTCAAAAAAGCTTTTCATTAGTACCTACAGCAGATTAAGTAAAATTGCGCAAATTCTTCTTATTATTATAATATGGTTTTTTATTTTGTTTTGTTTATGAATTACCTATAGTGTTAATTTGACTAAATAAATCATATTTCGTCGTTCCAGTGCTTAAAGTCCAACGGACCAATGGACAAATTTTACAGAAGACGTTTTTTTTTTTTCATTTGTTCTTAAATACAATAGGAACTTTGAACTCATCTTATATAATTAGTTTAAAGGCCCTATGATCTCAAGAAAGCGTAAAATGTTACAATTTTTATGATTGTGTTTGTGTTTTTTAAGATTCAAAATGGGTATTGGACCCACGCGCGAAACTTCAATTCAGTTCATGTGTCATTGGACACGTTCGCGGGACGTTAGACCCACAAGCACGAAGCTTCTGCAAGCTCCGTTTAGTCCGTTGTCCATTATTTTGGAATGTACAGGATGTTCGGAAAATAAAAATTCAAATAAAAATGCAGTTTAAAAAATACATTTTAATTAAAAAAAATAATAACTATAACAAAATGATGTATTAAAAATTAGAAGAATTTTTTTACACACGTTTTCATTTTTTATAGCCGTTGTGGCTATGCTATGCTGCCGTGTAGGGCCTTATCCTGCCGTCGGTATCTCGAAAAAACTCAAGCAAATAAACAATGTTTGGGAAAAGCGCAGTAATCGTAATATTGTAATCAGATTTGGAATATACCTACATATTTAAGTTAAAGAAAAACAGTAGTTAAAAGACAAATTCACCAAGTATATTGAATGTATTAAAAAAATATACATATATATAACTCAATTAATAAAACAATATTATATTAGATACTAGCTGGACCCGGCCACGCTTCGCAATGGCTGATATTCATTAATTTCTCAGATATTATTAGATTTTTTAATACGATTAAATTATTTTAGTACCTACTTAATTGCATAAATTTTTTGTAACGTTGGGTAAAATTGATAAAATGGCGGCGGCGGCGGTGTGTACAACTTACTGTCATCCAGTACTTTTAAAGTATGACAAATAAAAGGCATAGAATGTTACTTTTCCGAATAAAAAGTATATAGAAACACTTTTCTGCTAAAATATAATGTTCTGTGAACATTATTAGCCAATCCAGCATTGGTTACTTTTCGAGATTTGCAAAAACAAACTTACGGAACCTAAATTTTTATATATATGTAGATTGTAGATAGATAATTTGTCAGCAGTTTGCGTCAGAGCTGCGGGACGTGGACATGACTTGGGAGGATGCACGGGAGCTGGCGGCCGATCGCTTGGCCTGGAAGCAGTTTGTGGATTCCATATGCTGCAAATAGGGAGCGGATATGGAATGATGATGATGATGATGTAGATAGATAATAATAAGGAATTCCAGCCTAACCCGAATTGAATTATAACAATTTTTCGTGTACACGCGAATATTGAAAAATTTTGAAGAAGGATTAAATATTTCTAAAATGCACGGAAAAATAAGTAAAAAAATTGTAAAATAGCATTCATTTCAAAATCGTAAACAATGACGACACTCCTTGTAATCTACGTGTAGTGTTTCCGGTTTCCGTTTTTAAACCCCCGTAGCCACATTTCAAGCAAGTGGACCGCGTTCCATGTCAATTTATTATGGAATACAATCTACATACCTACAAGCTTCTATCGCAAAACAAGATGGCCGCCATTCAGTCTCCCTAGAACAGCTGTTAATAGTATATCTGACAATTGAGTTGACGGTATTATTTATTGAGTATATTCATTAAAAACAATGCTCATAAATAAAACAAATAATATAAATTAATAGATCAAATTAATTTAAAAAAATTATTCAAATTACACCAAAGTACGAAAAGTCGGAACCACAGATTATATAGTAAGAACGCCACTTGTTTCATGACGTCACTCCTGTAAATAACGCACTTAGTAGTCATTTGGCGCGTTATTTGATATATGGAACTGTAAAAAATCGTATCTTCATTAATAACAGACCGAAAGAAAACTTTTTTTTTGCTTAGTTAGATAGTACCTACGCTAGTACAATTAAGAAAACTGTTGATTGCTTATTGTGCTAATAAGTAGATCTCGAAATATTAAATGAGGTCACATAATAATTATTGTGTAGTAAAATATACCTACATAAAAACTGTCCAATACTGGAACAAATATGGCAGACGAAGAAGAAGATACATAAAAACACAAATTCATTAAGCAATTTTAGAACATTGACCCCTACAAACATACGTAGTGAATATTTTTTGAAATAATAAAAAAACACCGTGTAAAAAATAAAAATATAAAATTTAGTAAAAGAAACAATGTACTGA